>APFE030110093.1:0-111100 GCA_000404065.3 Pinus taeda | reverse complement strand
AGTGGCTTCTACTGTGATATTCTTCTTGTAGGCCGCCATAATGGCCATCTTCAAGAACCTATCAACGACCACGAAAACACAGTCGTTTCCATGCTTAGTAGAAGGAAGGCTCGACATGTAATCCATGGAGATGGATTCCCAAGGTCGACTAGGGGTAGGCAACAGGGTATAGAGGTCTTGCTTTTTGATGTTCGGTTTGGCAATGGCGCAGGAAGTGCATGATCTCATGTATATCCTAACATCCTGTCGAAGATTCACCCACTAGAAATACTTCTGCAGTACTGCCACCATTTTCTCGACCCCGAAATGCCTAGTAGCCTGACTATAGTGTGCTTCCCAAATCATCTTGGCATACTCACTTGAAGGAACACAAAGGTGACCCAGGTGGCATAATAGGGGATCTTCGAGGTGGAAATTTGGAACATGTTGACTGTCCAAGAGTGTCTGGTATATGTGGCCGAATTTTGGGTCGCTTTTGTAGAGAAGTGGCCAATCAAAAGTCTCGTGCCCACAAGAGTTGAGCACAGTGTTTAGCACCATGATCAGTGGTCGACTAAGGCAATATGCAACATTATTGGTGCTGCCCTTCTTATACTTGATATTAAAATGGAACTGTTGCAGGTATGTGGACCACATCTGATGGTGATCATTCTATAATTTCCCTTGGGTCTGTATGAATTGTAGGGTTCGGTGGTCTGTGTGGATGACTATTTCCTTCCCCAAAATGTAATTCTTCCATTGTCGCCTGGCCTGCATAATGGAATACATCTCTTTGTCATAAGTGGGATACTTTTGGACTGTGTCTGAAAGTGTCTCACTGTGATACGACACTGGATGCCTGTGTTGAGTAAGGACTACCCCAATAGCATAGTCATAGGCATCTGTCTCGACCTCAAATGGTTGTTGAAAGTCTGGTAATGTGAGCATTGGTGCCAAGCAGAGGTGATCTTTCAACTCTATGAATTCCTTCTGTTGAGACTCAGACAAAAATAATTTTGCTTTCGCTCGTCCCTTGGTGACTTGACTCAAGGGCCAAGTGATATGAGAAAATCCCAACACGAACCTTGGTAGAAGTTGGCAAGGCCTAGAAAGCTGCGGAGCTCTGTCAGAGTGTTTGGAGATGGCCAATCTCGAATGACTTGGATCTTGATTGGATCCACATGCACCCCTCGTTCATTAATAATGTATCCCAGATACTGAACCTGGGTCATGCCAAAAGTGCATTTCTCCAAATTGCCACATAACTTGTGTTTTTGCATTATTTGGAGAACCTATTGGATGCGGTGGAGGTGCTCTTCCCACCTCTGGCTAAAGATTAGGATGTCATCCAAGTATACTACTACAAATGAGTTGGTGAATGGCCGCAAGATGTCATCCATTAGCCTTATGATGGTTGCAGGAGCATTCGTCAATCCGAAAGACATAACCAATCATTCAAAAAGGCCCTCCTTAGCTTTGAAGGCAATCTTCCCCACATCGGAGGGTTCAATTAGTACCTGGTGATCTCTCACTTCAAATTGGTCTTGCTAAAATACTTTGCCCCCTTTAGGTTGTCCAAGAGGACATCAATCTGTGGGATAGGGTACCTATTACGAACAATGATATTGTTTAATGTCCGATAGTCAATACAGAGTCTCCGAGTCCCATCCTTCTTCTGCACCAACACGATCAAGCTCCCACAAGGCGATGAACTCAGAAAGATGTGACCTTCCTATAACAGCTCCTGAATCTTCCTCTTGATTTCATCATTCTCCAGAACGAAGAGCCAATAGATTGGTCCATTTGTTAGCGACATACCTGGGGTCAAATCAATGGAGTGCTTGACCTGACAGTGTAGAGGAACCCCTGTGGGGGAGGTGAAGATGTCCTCGTACTCCTCCATGACCTTGTCCATTTGTAGTTGTTGTGGGGAGGATACCTGTCTGGAGGTCGTGGCCACCGTCTTCTTCTTTCCTTGAGGGCGTATCATCAGCAAAACAAATTTCCTGGTTTTGGAAATGATCTTACTGCATTATTTTGTAGTAACTAAAGAGAAGGAGGTAGGCGGTGCTACCTCTGGTATCTTGTATAAGTTATTTCCCAAAGTAACAATAACAACACGGGACCTTGATTCATACACAGCATGTCGCTTCCACAAGTATGGTTGTCCTAATAATACATCACAAACATCAAGGGGAGCAATGTCACACAATACCTCATTCTTGAAGGGCTTGATGTTGTATGGAAGGCAACACTGCTGTTTTACGTGAAGATCCCATCCTTGGTGAAGCCACCTGATGCCGTATAGTTGTGGATGTGCTGTGGTCGGTAAGTCCAGCCACTTCATGACCTCTGCCAAAATGAGGTTCTTTTGGCTCCCACTGTCGATAATGAACTATAGCAGGGAGCCCTTTACCCACATTTGGGAGTGGAAGAGACACTCCTCCTCCTCTAGTTCTTCGGGTTCCTCCTTCTGGATCTTCGTGGTGGAAACGTTGGCATTGGGCTCTGCATCGATAATCTGCTTCTCTTTATCATTCCCCTTGTCGGGTTCTGAATCGGAGTCGGAACATGCATCTGATTCTGAAACTCTTAGCTCAGCCACTAGTGACTACTTGGCCTGACACTCACTTGTGTTCTGAGTGGAGCTCTTATGGAAGTCACACAACTTTTTCGTGTCCCTTTTCGGCTTTTGCAAGTTTTCTAGGGCTTCCCTGCCTTGGCTTATTCCTTTGTCCTGTGGTTTGGGGGAACCTTTCCATTGCTTTAGATTCACAGATCCAAAGTCTCACTTATTTTGTTTAAACTTCTGCTTGACCTTGACGACATATCGGTATTCCGTGCCGAGCGAGGAGATGTTCAAGAATTCTATTTCTTCCTAGATGTACTTGTGTAGGCAACCATGGTATTTTAGTACCAAATGCTGCTCCGAATCCTTGATACCCAGCTTTGTGTGAAGGGTATGGAAAATATTCGTAAACTTCGACATGTCTTGGTCCCTTCCTTGCCGCAGAGTGGTCCACTTTATGTATTGATCCTCATAGCTTCCGACAGGGTAGTACTGCTCCTTGATGGCAGTCAAGAATGAATTCCAAGTGGAAGCCGATGCGTCGCCTCTGGGTATCTGCTGAAGGATTTGGGCAAATCTGTCCATCATCGCGTTCCTTTGCCTCTTCCTCGAGCAAGATTTTGATAGGATTTTCTACCCCCTTGTCTTTCTTTTCATCTGCCATGGGAGGCCATCAGGATATATGAGGCTGGACTTGCAAAGGTTTGACCAATTCAAGCCCTAACTGCTTATAACCTGACCTCGTTGGGGACAGAGAAAAACAGAGAAAAAGCATACCAGTCTAATACCACTGATATGGATTTAAACATGAACGCAACAAATTACAGAGATAACCATAAATACAGAGATGCAACAGGAATAATACTTCATTTCATTACTGTAAAATACTGAAATATGCTTACAAATAGAAATGGAAATAAACCAGCTAGGGCAATGGTAGCTCATCTCTGAGAAGAGATGTGGTGGCTACATGCCTCTGAACTATGTTACAATGAGGATCAAAGGCCTATTTATTGTTGAGAAACAATGAAAAACCCTAAACATCGAAAAACCTAACCCTAGAAGATGAAACGCCAAACTGTGGGCCCCATTTGGGTAAATTGGTACGTCAACTTCTCGGGGTTGTAACTTTGGCATACAATCTCCGTTCGATGCATACAATATCTCATTAGAAAGATCTATCCAAGAAATACAACTTTGGGAAGAGAAACATCGGTCCATGGACCCTTGTCGCTCCTATTTTCCCCAAAAAACGTCGTTTAGGCCCTCAAAACGGCTCTGAAAGTTCAGAACCCGAAAAACTGCTATAAATAGTAAACTGTGCTACAATTAAGGAAACTGAAAATCTGAAAGAAACAATGATGGGGGTCTAAGTGGACTTGGTAAGTGGCCACCAATATCCACCTGGATCATATGGTTCCCCAAATCTTAAAAAATTTCATGAACCCAATAGTCTAGATGTAGACTTGACAATATAACCCAAATTGGCATCACATCTGACCGCTCTCTCTTGGCATTAAATGTTGTTGACAAAAATTTCAAGATTACAAGTGACAAATCAATGTACCAAACCCTACCTTCAATTACTTGTGCTTTAACTAGGGATGAGAAATGAAGATGGATCTAGCCATTTGCTAACAGTTCCACCCCTTGAGGTAACACCAACCTTGCATCATTCCAACCATAGAGTTCTCAACAAGAACCAGTGCCCTTTCCATATTAACATCGCTTGCAAGAACCAACATTGCTTGAGGACATCTCTTCCATTGGAAAAAATGAACTCTCTTTTGGCCATATTTGAAAAAATTTATTCTTCCCCTAAGATGAGGCCGAAAGTAAGGGTTTGCGAGAAATCCACGTGAAGCTCTTGAAGGGATCCCAAAAGCTGGAGGGCACGATTGAGGAAAACATGCATATTCAGGAACATTGAGGTTTTGAGGCATTGAAGGGTTGAAATGGGAATTCGATATACTAGCATGGTTGGAGAAATCCAATCAAAAACCTCTCAAGAAACCCAAATCCAAGCCAAGCCCTGCCAACACCGAGGAACCTTGACAAAAAATTGTGGCAAAGTTCGGAAAATCAGCAAGTGAAAATGACCTTGACATCTTTGGGCCCCAAGTTAGGATAAAATAAATAAGGCTCTAACCTTGGGTAGGAAACAGAGGGTGCCCTAACACCCTAGAAGGTAGGGGAGAGGACATAAGAATATCCCTATCAGATGACTGAAGAGGTTGTTCCATGATAGGATGTGTAAAAGAAAAATATAAACAGGTGGGGGTTAGAGATGGAGACTCTGAAAAATATGGTGAGATGTCAGAGTGCCCAAGGAAAGTTATAAAAATGCTAGAGCAAGGGGAATCATGCTCATAGTACACAGGTTCCACTTCTTCCATTCATTTAGCACCCAAGGAGATAAAGAAATCCAGGATACAATAAATGACACACTACCCTCAAGAAAAAGGGACACCGGTAATAAAATATCAATTCTAAAATAGAAGCCATCACGAGAATTTCATCCTCCAAGAGAATGCAAAAATTGCATTGAAACAAGTTGTAGAAACCACAAAATTGCCATGACTGGGGTTTTCCCAACAGGCTAGAACTCCTAAATCCCATTCATCCAACAAAGTATTTGATCTATAATAGATAATATAATGTAGAGTTATTAATAAATGAACAAAGTTATTAAATATGGTGTGTGTGTGTATATATATATATATATATATATATATATATATATATATATATATTATATATTATATATATATTATAATATATATATATATATATATATTATATATATAGGAACATTTTAATATATAGGAAATTTATTTATCAAAAATAATTTATATAATTAATTCTAGGCTTATGAACTTTGAATTAAGAATCAAAGAATAATACACGAATAAAGTAACGATTAAAAAAAAGAACAGAAGGGCAGGGAACAAAAGACATTTATGAAGAAAGAGCATGAATCCAACTTTTACTCAATTTCCAACCATCGTCCCCATTGAGATTATTTACCTGCCTCTCAATTTCGATGACCTCCCTTAAATTCCTATGATGGAAGTGATAAATCCTTGAAATGACCTAGGAATCCTCAATGTAGAAATAATGTTTAGTTTTCTCAAAATTCTCTTCTATAATTGAGGAAAGAGATCGATTTTGTTTGATATCAGCTACGTGCTATTGAATTATTTGAATGATGAAGTGGCCAAACTCCCTAATGTAGGGAATCCCACAAGAGTAAGGGATTGATTAAACACCTTTCATGTCTCTAGGATTCACGGGATCTTTGAAGGATATAAGGGAGCTGTGAATACTATTAAGGGCCTTGAAGGTGGCAAAGACTTTATTCCTCTTAAGAATACGAGAAATTTTATCAGTGGTATCGTGGATGAAGGGAAGTTGAACATTGGTAACTTACTTAATGGGACCAATTTTAATCCTAGGTCCATTAGTAGCTCTTTGGAAAGCTCTGAGACCTTGGTGTTTTCTATAACAATTATCCTCAAAAAATTTCAAGAGATGGGTTTTCTCATCTTCCAGGTGGTCATTTTAAAAAATCCTTAGAGCATGACTAGCCAATGTGTTATTGATCTGTATGAGCATTGTTATGATTTGTTGTGGAAGAAAATGTTTTGCCTTTATGTTCATTGGTGTGGAAGATATGCCATGGAAATGAAATTTGTATGGAAGTTATTTGATTGGTCATAATTTTTTTTCTCTGTGGACGATCTGTTGTGGCAATGAAACTTGTGTGGCCATAAATGTTTTGGCTTTGTGTGCTCTAGCATGGATGCTTTGTTATGGCAACAAAACTTCTTTGGAAGATCTATGATTAGTTGTGGCAACAAATTGTTCTGTCTTTGTGTTATTTGATGTGGAAGCTATATATATTTTGTGGTAACGAAACTTTTTTGGAAGCTCTTTGATTGGTCATGGAAACAAATTGTTTTGGCTATATGTGTTATGTCATGGAAACAAATGTCTTGGATTTGTGTACTTTGGAGTGGATGATTTGAAGCTCTCTGATTGGTTGTGGCAACAAAATGTTTTGTCTTAGTGGCTTATAACTTTGAAGCTTTGTTGTGGCAATAAAACTTGGTTAGTATTGGTCAAGCAACCCTGACACGAAGCAAGGGCCTTAGTTGTGAGGTTAAATTGTCACAATGTCCCAAGTCTAGATGAAGAACTCGGTAGCATAATTCGTTCGACGACAATGTAGCCCTCGTGAGGTTGATGGTTCAAAACTCAACATAAGGAGGATTATATTTTTTCATTTATTTATGCCAATGACATGCCAAACTATTGAACATTTAAACAAATGACAATGTCCATTTCTAGCATGGTTTCCAAAATATGGGAATTTTGTAGAACATGTGTTGGAAGGAGGCTTTTTGTTAAACATTTAAGTTTTCTAAAGTTTTTATGGGTCAAAATTAATGCAAAGTTATTTTTGAAAAAGGGTTTTGGTTGAAATCTTTTGCAACTTGATAAAGGGAAACTGCAAATAGATGTTGAGTACAAGGAGGTCATGGTTATTGGTTATATAAGCATGTGAACAAGTTTTTGACATATGAAGAAAAGAAAAATTCATTTGGTAAATATTTAAGCTTGTGGATCCATTTTGAAATATTATGAAAAGTGATCCATACCAGATTGAAGTAGGAGGCAGGTTACTCCACTGAGGTTGGTGCCTTAATCAGGTTTATGCCAACAATGAGTCAAAGATTGAACATTTTTTAGGTTGGTGCCTCAATTAGGTTGTAGCCTATTACAAATGGCCGCTTGCACATTATTCAGGGTTGGTGCCTCAATTAGGTTATAGCCTATTTCAAGTGGGTGCTTGCACACTCTAGGGGTCAGTGCTTCTAACAGGTCGGTGCTTGCAAATCTATGTAAGTAAATTGAAGAATAAGACAAAAAGAATTTGTGGTTTTCTCCAGTAAGGGTTTCCATGTAAAATCTTGTGTCCTCTCATGTTGATGTGATGATGGATTCTTGATGCACGCTTTCATTTATTGTTATGATACAATGATACATGATTATTTATTGTTGAGATGTTTTGAAATGATAATTTTTCCATTACACTAATTCACCCCCCCTGTCAGTGCTATCTTTGCTCTAACAAATCAACCCAAAAATTTTCATAGTCCCATGTGAAAAGTACCACTAGAAGCTACATTAGCCTATAAAAATTCTGATTTTGACACTTTTCACCCAAAAATTCCTATAAAACTAAAATAACCAAAACTGGACATATGTAAAACCTAATTGCAAGTTTTTATCCTTGAATTGGTCAACTAATAATTGATTATGTTCGCCATATCAAAAGGTTTTAAGCACTATTTTTCTTGTAAAAATTCGGATGTTTCTCCGTTGTCACCATCCATCCTCACAAGTAAGTACATGCTACCAAAATTTCCCTAGAACTCAAGTGAACTACTTTATTTTGATATATATTTTGTACATCCAACATACTTACAATCAAGAAGAGGGGATAAAATCATATTTTGTAAGAAAATGTCCCTCTCAAGGAGGAGATCTTTGAGGCAATTTTCCTTAGAGGTTTCTTCTATTGGTGAAATATAAAATTGCTTCCATTAGGTGTAGAAGTACAATTCATATTTTTTAAACTTGTCTCTTTAATAGGTCCAATTTATTTCTTTTATTTCTTTAATTTGGTATACTATGATTCAATGTGATGAAAATCCATTATTAAATTCTGTCTTTTACACTTTAGCTCTATATTTGTATGTATCTAGGTCATAATATCTATATTCACAAATTTGCACACCCTTGCTTCAAATTTCCACCAACATGAATTCCTCTGATGATACATGTTCATTTTATTATACATTATTTCCTATGAATATAGAGTCAGGATTAAGGTTCCCTTCTATATTGGGTTAATCAACTACTTTTAGTAGTCTCTAATAATATTTTCCCTTTCACCAGTTATAGTGCAAAAAAATATTCATAGTTGTAAGGACTATTTACATCCAACACTTTGTATTTGCAGTAAATATAGTCCAAGATTCATAGAAAATTTATTATCATGTGATAAGCGAGGATAATAAATTTAATACAATTGATGGTAACTTATCTTCTATAGCTCAAGGACTAGCTAGAAGGCCTAGAATGGTGCAAGAATGTGCTTCTACACATTATTCCCTAGCATTAAGAACTAATGAGAGAAGGAAAAACACGAGGAAAAGGACTAGCTAGAAGGCCTAGAATGGTGCAAGAATGTGCTTCTACACATTATTCCCTAGCATTAAGAACTAATGAGAGAAGGAAAAACACGAGGAAAAATTAGTGGGGACCACATTTAAGACTAATGCTAAGATATCTTACTTCTTGTATCTTAGGAGGACCTCCTCCATTGTCCTTTTCCTTTGGTGGGGACCAAACCTAGGAATGGAACCTTTTAACTTTCTTCATGACAACCAAACATTAGTAAGGCCACACTCCAGAATGGATTCAAACCTTTGACATATCACAACAAAATGCAATGTGTTACCAACACCATTCCGCCTTTTGTTAATACATATGTTGGTGTATTTATTTAGAATATACAATTCTATAAAGGCTTAAACCAAATACATCTTATCTTTAAACATTTGACTATTGGTTAGGTCCTCTTCGACACTTAATCAATGTTGTGTTGATTTTGATAATGTTGGAACGAGGTTTATGTTGGTAAGTTTAGCTTTAAAGGGATGATATATGTTCACCCCATTTGGTGGTTATACTATATGAGGCTAAGTTTAATAGGCTTGTTTTAGAAGATAGGGTTACCTCCTCATGTCCTTTGAGGACGTGCATACTATTTTTCATGTTTCTTCTTTTTAGCACTTTGATCATATTTTGGTGTTTCAAGGTCAAAGGACTAAGTTTCTTTAACTAAGATTAACGTTATCATATGGCTCCCTATACAACTACTAATTACTTCATTATTATTATGTATTTCACCTCATAAGATACAATTTTTATCCTAAGTGTGTATTACACCATATTTTGTCTCCTCAAAACGTTATCTTTTGATGAGATGTTGATATAAGAGAAAAACTATCCCATGAGGTGGTTACACCCATTTACTATATATTTGTATCATTAGTGTCAACATGATGTGCATTAATGATACTTTTCCTTTTTCTTCCATTTATTGTGTTCACATTGTTTCATATATAGTAATTGATATTTTTAAATTTAGCTCTTTTTTTTTCCAGTTGGTATTAGAGCTACAATTGATGCTTCAAATAATTTAGTTCATTTTCAATGATTATGATGGACATACTAGAGCCTTCATGATTTAATGGGAACAACAAAGAAAAAATGTTTTTGTGTTGATGTCAAGAAAATAAGAATATAAAATTAGGCATGGAAACCACATGAAATTTGAGGTGCAAGTGTCGATGCTAAGAAATCCATTTATTTTTTTTAATAATTTCCCGGTAAAAATGAGTTTTCTATTTCATTATTTGTCCATTTTCAATATTTTTAATTGCATTCAAAATTACTCATGAGATGTTCAAAGGGTATTTTTAGTTTCTCAAAATTCCTCTTATGTTTTGATTTATTAATCCTAAGCAAACTAAGTTAATAGTAAAAATGGCATATGAAATTATTACTTTTTAGAGTATGCCATACTATGCAACCAAAATTTAGTACAAAATATGGAGTTGGAAATATGTTTCTTACATCTATTAATGTACACTTCGATTTTTGAGGAAGAGGTGAGAAAGAAAGAGAGAACACCATTGCAATGAGACATTGAAAGTAAAAAAATAGATGTAGAGAGTAAGAACCACATTTTTATAACTATAGAAACAACCATTTTCTTGTAGATAGGATGATCTAGCTATTATTCAAATGGATATTTTTTATTATTCTAATTCTTGTCTTGATTAGAGAGGTTTTTTCTATTAAAGATTTAAATTTTGACCAAAACATAGGAAGATAGTTTCTTCAACTTTTGCCAAACAATATATACCTCTTCAAGGTAATTTAAATGTCTCAAGAGATTATCCTTTTAAATATCAAATAGGTTCTTTCTATTTTCATTAGAAACGTTAAAATTCAAGTGATGCAATCACTCTATTTTTGAAGAGACCTCGATGAGGATAACCATTATAGGTGTTCTATCTCTAACATAGCCATCAAATTCTAAACTATGAATGCACTACACTATGAAAACTTAATGCAAAGAAAGGAAGACCAAGATCATGGTCATAATCCCCCAAAATTAATTCATCAATCTTAAGCATCTTATTCATTTCACAAATGGTCCCTTCATAAAATAATAGGTGACCATAACAACTCATAATTATCTAATTATTTCCACTAAGGCATAACTATCTCCTATGGTCTCTCCAAAATATTTCCTCTAAATCATTCCATGAATCTCTCAACCAAATCATCATGCCTAACTTCCGTAATTTCTCCTCATCTCCTTTCATACGTATATTTATAGAATTAGTCTACCTCATTACAAAGCATCATATAATTTATTAATCACTTGTAATCCCAAGTGGGAATTACTTCATCATACTTCCCCCTTAATGCATACTTGTGATACCATTCTTCTTCTTTTCATGTGGTCCTTTGAACTGCTCTTGTCCTCATTTTATTCATCTTCATCACTCTCTATTCTTTAGTCTTCTTCCTTATTTGTCCTCAATCTTCTTCATCTTGTACCTATAAACATATGCATTGTTTAAGTCCATATAAAAATATTACCGTCCACTAGAGTACATGGGTTTTGAGTCGATATATCCACCAATTCTTTAAGAAACCTTTTCTCTTACATGATATATCAACCATTTTCCATTACACGTTTGTATACATATATATATTATTCCGCATTTCTCATCATCAATCATCATCTTCATCTCGGGTTTTCGGATTAATTGAAATAATTATCTTAATTTTCCCACACTAGACTCTCGAAGAAAAAAATTTATTCATGGAATCTTGTCCATGTGTTCCCTATCTCTCCCAAACTTATGCCGCATAATTTTCTTTGCTCCATTGAATCCTCGACGATCATTTGTTTCCTATGCAAGTCCGTTTTCCATGACTTAAAATCTACCTTACTTCCTTCTGACTAAGATAAAAAATCGTACCATGTGTGGACTACCTCAAATTGACAATTCTTCCTTGACTAAGCTTCTTTCTATGGATGACCCTACATCCTCATATGGTTTCTACTTACCACAAACAATACATAATGACAAGTGGTTTCTAGTTGACCATGAAGCATTCATTACAAAGTGGTTTTTAGAGTAAAATGAACTTTATAGAGATACATTTTGCCTCTTCATGCTTACATCAATAGTTGAATCAAGTGCATACAACTTCAACTCTCATTTAGTATAATATAGCCTTTATACAATATGTGGGAAAGGTTATTTTCCTTCAAAGACATTATTTAAGAACCGATATTTAGGAATGCCATTTTCATGAATTTATTGTATCTGCACAATATTTTATTCTTACCTTGCTTTTTTTTCATGCTTCTTGCTTCTACTTAGTTTCTTCACTTCTCTTTCTTGTGCATTTATCTTACTACTTCAAGCTTCATTTTCTTTTGATACATCAAACTTTCTTCCTTGTCCTTGTGTTGTCCTGCCCTGAATCATTCTCTCATTCCTTGTCTATTTTTCTATGTTGCCCTTTTGTGCTTTAAATCTTGTTTCTCATATTTTCTTCTTTCCTACACTTTTCATTTGCTTATTTATTATTTATTTGATATAACTCTCTTCTACTTATCTCAATCATCTCTAGGAATTTGCATTCTTCTTTATTATCTCATCACATTCTACTTTTCTTTCACCTTTCTATGGAATTTTCCTTCTATTAATTTCTTCATCTCATTGCCTATTTCTTTGAGCTTTATTGTGCTCACCTTGTTTTCTCACTTATTCATTAGGATGAAATGTGACTTTTAATAGGTCCCTATAATACTAGTGTATCCCCCTTATTTTTATTGTTAGTGTAGCCCCTATTGTTATTATTGTGCCCATGTAGCCCCCATATTGTTATTATTGTTATGTAGGCTCTGATTATATTGTGACCCCTTAGACTCCAATATATACCAAGGAGGCCTTGTCATTTGTATCATCCAATAATTTTTCATTTATGTAATGTAAAGGAGGTTTCCCCTTGAAGAGGATAATTTTTAAGTCGTTGATCTATCTTTTCTTCTATTTTTTGACCTGATTGCATAACATTTGGTATGAGAGCTTTGGATTCTAAGGTTTCACTTCTTCAAACATGTAATATTAGAATTTTTGATATTTTTTTATATGAGGATTTTGAAGTTAAAATTGCGATCACACGAAGCTGAAATATTGATGAATGTCATTTACGAATTTCAGATCTTGGTTTGCTATATTTTCAGAGATATGATATGAGGAGGTTAGGGTTTTGGCAGGCTCCAGAATACAATCTCAAACATGTGACCTAGGGAAAATCGTCATAAATTTCTCTTTGAGCATCATTTTTGAATTTTGTAAAATTTTATTAAAAGTGAACAAACTGTGGTTTGTCGTGTATCATTTTCAGAGTCGAAGGTTGAAACAGTGACACATGGCATTCATTACAAGTTCCTGTATTGAGCTAATCTATAATCAAGCCATCATGGGAGATTGGGCATAACTCTTTCTTGAAGATTCGAATCTCAGTATGAGTTGTGGAATTGGAAAGAAGAATCAGACATATACCACATGACAAAATTTCAGACCTTGGAGATCCGAAATTACAGAGATACAATAGATTCAATATCAATCTCTTACAAAGCAAGAAAAATGTGTGTATTTTTAAAAAAAATTGCATAATTTTCGTTTGAAAAATCAATTTGAAGTGATTCAAGGGGTATAGTGAAGCATAAATATCATTTTTTGATTCCAAAAATGACTCAAAGAAAGAAAATGGAAACACCTAGTAAGCAACTAGAAAGATCTAGTATGATGCATGAAGAAGAGGAAGAAATGCAACATTATCAAAATGACGAGACCAAGTGCAAAAAATTTCACTCTCTCAAAGAGTAACCAAAAATGAAATGGAAGCTATGATGGATGGTTTGAAGAATTGTTTAAAATCAGACATGGAAGGTTTGAAGGATGGATCAAAAGAGGACATGGAAGGTTTGAAGGAAGGTTTGACAAAGTTGTTACAAGAAATGCTTCTTAATGACAAAAAGGCATTCCATAAAAATCATGATGAGAATAAAAGGAATGTTAATCATGATTTCAAAGACTCTAACATTGGATTGAAGACCCACTATATTTCAAATATCGATATGAGTAAGTTTGATGGTAAAGATCTAGTAACATGGATATTACAGATGGAGCAATATTTTGATCCCCATAATGTGCAACACACACAAAAGGTACACATTACATTTTTTATTTAGAACCCAATCAGTTTGTATGGTATCGATGGATTTGTTATCGTAAATCAATTTTCACTTGGTTAATTTTTACAGAGGAAATGATAGCACATTACAAGGATACAAAGAGAAACACCTTCTTTAGCCAATTGATATATATCAAACAAAAGGGTTTAACGGTGGAGCACATTGAGGACTTACAAAAATTGAATATAAGGGAAAATGATAATCTGAAGGAGAATAGGGTTTATGTCTTCATAGGGAATTTAAAGGATCATAACATCCAAGATGAGGTTCACCTTTGGGAACTTGATTCATTGAAGAAGGAATTCAGGGTGGCAAGAAAAATTGAAAGCAAAATTATGGAAACAAGGAAGTCTACCACTCACAACTATAAAGATGGAAGTGATTTTTCTCCTAGCCTTCCACAACCTAAAAAGTTGACACCACAACAATTGGAAGAAAATAGAGCAAAAGGGCTTTGTTACAGTTGTGATAGAAAGTACATTAAAGGTCATAAGTGTGATGAGAAGAAATTATCTTACATAGATTGTGAAGAGGAGGAAGAAAAGAAACAAGAAATATGAAAATAAGAGGATATACACAAGGAACCAACCCTAGAGAAAGAAGAATTGAATCCGACAATATCTTGTAATGCTTTGGTAGGAATTACCACTCCTCAAATTCTCAAGATTGAAGGACATATTAAGAAGAAAAATGTAATAGTGCTGGTTGATTAAGATAGTACCCTTAATTTTATTCATTGTATGATAGCTAAGGAATTGAATTTCTTCCTATATCCAACACCAGAGTGTCAAATTATGTTTGCAAATGGAGGAACTGTAAATTACTTTGGAAAGTGCCATAATATCAGGTTAACCATAGGGGAATATGTATTGAATAGTCCAATGCTTTCCATTCCAATGGGTGGTGATGATGTTGTACTAGGAGTCCAATGGTTACAATCTTTGGGGATGATAACTTTTAATTTTAAAGAAATTTTCTTGAATTATTTTTGGGAAGGAAAGGAATTTGAATTAAGGGGTATCATAGGGAAACCATGAAAGATAATAAACTTTAATGGCATGAAAAAGCGTCTAAATAAAGAACAAGGAATATTTCCACAATTATGCTCACTAGAGGTTCAAACATCAAAATAATTTATTTCTCTAGATATCCAAAAAGTCTTGGACAATCATTCCAAATACTCCCAAAGGCTTCCCACCTATTTGTGATCATGATCATGGTATTAATTTGATTCTAGGATGTGTTCCTCTAAACATCTAGATTTACAGATACCCCCCTTCACAAAAGTGTGGAATTGAATGTATGTTGCAGAAATACTAGAGGCCAATATAATTCAACCTAGTCAAAGTTCTTTCTCTGCTCGAGCAACATTGGTGCACAGGAAGGATGGATCATGGCATATGTGTCCAAATTATAGGGAGCTCAACAAGATGAGTATTAAAGATAAATTTCCCATTCTTGTGATTGATGAATTGTTGGATGATATATATGGAGTAATTTACTTCACCAAGTTGGATCTTTGTTCTGGATATCATCCAATTAGAATGAAGACTGAAGACATTCCAAAAACAACATTCAAAACTCATGAATGTCATTATGAATTTTTAGTCATTGTAGAAAATATGTGATAGGTTAACTCGATAATGCAATATAAATCAAAGCAGAATACTATAACCTACTTCTACTATCAATTTACGGAAGCTTAAAGATCGAGCTGAACAATATAACCAGAAGAAGAAGAGTCAATAGCATAATACACATGAAAATACTTTGGGGAAAGTCTCAGATAAAAACCCCACTCTATTGTATTATCATACATGGTGGAAATACATAGGAATTATACAAAGCCTTAGCTCTCACAGCTAGCCAGCTCTTAATACAATACTCACATATGCTCACAGGAAATCTTGGCCTCTCTCTAGCCTTCCTCTCTGTCCTCCAAGCTCCTATTTCCTTGCGATGTTCCTTGTGGATGATTAGCCTATTATCAAGTGGAAAAACAAGCCTTCAAAACCGCGCAATCCTCAAGGATGAATCCTTGACTTCATGCATGAGTTTTCTCCATGAGAAAACACATGCAACTGATAGTACACTTTCCTTGAACATTAATCTCAACCGGGTATTTCTTAGAATAGACATGCATGAGTTTCTGATGAGGGAATCTTTAGTTAACTGGAGTAGCACTAGTTGAGTGCATTAATGCATCAACTGACTGTTAATTCACTATTAGTTCCTCAAACAGTTTGGAACTAATTTAATTGGACTTAACTCAATAAATTGAGTTAAATAATTACAACTAAAATATAACTCAATCTTTTCTCCTTAATTTAAGGGATAACTCTTGCATGAATTTAGAAAGACTTCTAACTTGAAATTCACCAACTAATTAATTTAAAATAAAATAATTAATTATTTCCAAGTAGCTATTACGACTAAATTCGATTTTAATTCACAATTTAATTCAAGGAAAACTTAAATTGGAATATTTTTGGTGCCATATTTCAACACTCCCTCTCAACAAGAAAGGGATTATCTGCCACCCTGATCCTGTTTCTATGGAACTGGAATTTGCACTTTGACAATGCCTTTGTCAAAATGTCAGCATCTTGCTCCTCTGTTGAAATATACTGCAACAACATGATCCTCCTCGCTACATAGTCTCTGAGATGATGATACTGGATGTCGATGTTCTTGGACCTATCATGAAATATTGGATTCTTAGAGAGTTTGATACAACTATGATTATCACATTAGATCACAGTTGGATCCATCCTATGATCAAACAAACCAACTAGGACTTTCCACATCCAGATGGCCTCACATGTTGCCTGACTTGTAGCCATGTATTCTGCCTCTACTGAGCTGAGTGCAACCGACCTTTGTTTCCTATTGTACCAAGAAAATGCTGTTGACCCAAGGTTGAAAATCCCTCCTGATGTGCTCTTCCGATCTGATGGACTCCCTACCCAATCTGCATTAGTGAAGCCCTGTAGCTTCACTCCCTCTGTTCGTCTATACCATAATCCATACTCCTCCACCATAGCATCAACCCAAATTGGCTGCTGCACTATTTCCTCAAAGGAAGATGGCTCGGTCTCAACACATTGCCCAGCAAGGGCCATGTATCAAGTGTACCTCTTAGGTGACCTCCTCTGTCTACGCTAAGAAGATGGTGCTCCCACATTCTCTCTCGCATCCTCCAACAATCTGTCAGATTCTCTTGTGCACTTCCGTCCATCTTTGGAAGACTCTACTTGAGTGGATGTCTCCACTCCTGGAACCTTTGCATGCAGCTACAACGCATCAATCTGAGGCTCCTCCTCCTTAGGAACCAATAGTTCCTCAACAGCCTATAGTTGAAGCTCCCTCTCAAGGGAAACTCACATGGCCTTCTGCTCATCAAACTTGAGATCTTTGCAAACCATTCTCCTCTGACTGGTAGGCAAGTACACCCAATATTTGTGAGGTGTATCAGTGTACCCCACAAATATCCCCAACTCTGTTGTTGGCTCAAGGTTCTTCCATGCATCCTTTGTCACATGGAAATATACTGATGAGCCAAAGAACCTGAAGTGACCCACATCTGGTCTCATTACCGAAGAAAGCTTCCTCTGATATCTTCATCCCAAGTATGCAATGTGGGCTTCTATTCTGCAAATAGACCGCTGTGTTGCATGCCCCAGCCCACAAGTGAATTGGTAGGCCTTGGTCATGCAACATTGCCCGTGATGCCCCTACAATAGTTCTGTTCTTCCTCTCGGCCACCCCATTCTACTGTGGGTTATGAGGTGCCATTAACTCTCATTTAATTCCTTTCACTGCACAAAAGTCCTTAAACTCTTGAGAGACACATTTTCCAGCATTGTCGCTTCTTAAGGCCTTGATCTTCTTCCCTAACTCTTTCTCGACCAAAGCTTTGAACTCAGAAACCTTTGTGAAAGTTTGGTCCTTCTTTTGCATGAAATAAACCCAACATTTACGAGAGTAGTCATAAATGAAAATTTCATAATACCTTTGCTTAGCTATGGATGCCATTGAGAATGGTCCACACAAATCAATATGAACTCACTCTAAGATAGCCTCTTCTCAACTATCTCGATCAAGAAAGGAAGACTTGGTGTACTTTCCTAAGGTACAACCTTTGCATGTGTCAACTTGCTCAAGTTTACCTTTGGGAAGTCTTGTAGATATCTGCTGCATTATCTTCAAAGCCCTATGATGCAAATGGCCCAACTGCCTATGCCACAACTCGCCAATGTCTTGTATTTGCACCAATTCTTCTTTCGTACTCACTGCTGCACAATCATCTATATCTAGTTTATATAGATTCTTCACCCGAATCCTTATCCTCTTGGTCTGACCCATGGCTATGTGTCTTAGGAACACCTTTCCTTTACTGAAGACAACATCTGAGCCTTTGTCCTCCAACATCGCGACTGATACCAAGTTCTTCTTCAGTCCAGGCACATACATCACATCTATCAAGGTGAGAGGAGCTCCATGCTCCCTCTTAAAAGCAACTGTGCCCACTCCTGAAACACTATACCTTCCTTCATCACCCATCTCTATGTGCATCTTGAGGTCTTTCTCCTCCAAGGCACTGAATAAATTTTTATCACCAGTCATGTGGAATGAAGCTCCACTGTCAAGATACTAGACACAACCATCATCGATGACACCATGCATGCGATGAGGGTAAATTCCATTTTGAATTGAGAGGATAATGCCTCACCTTCCAATGCTTCCGAGGATCTCTTCTTGGACTTCTTCAATGGGCAATTAGTTGCATAATGTCCCATCTTGTGACAGCTAAAGCATCTTACTTTAGACATGTCACCCTTCTTCCATCCATGAGAAGAATTTGACTTGAAATGGGAAGCCTTCCCCTTCCCTTTCCTTTCCATACTTGCTAAGGCCAGATTTTCTTCATCATCATTCTTGGATGAAGAACCATCTCGTGTGCTCCTCTTGATCTCCTCCTGCATAAGATCCGACCACAGTCGTTCCTAATCGACAGTTTCTCCCTTCCATTCACAGAGTCCTGGTAGCTATTCTAACTCTTTGGAAGGCCAAGGAGAGCGAGGCTCACCATATCATCATCGGCAATAGTTATTCCCACACTGCCAAGCTCATCTCTGTAGGTGGTGAGCTTGTTCAGATATGTGGGAATAGTATCACTCTTTTCCATCTTGATTCTTCGAAGCTTATCCTTGAGCACCAATTTTCTCTGGTCGCTACTGTTCATGTAGAGGTCCTTCAATGTCTTCCACATTGAAAATGGAGTATCCTTTCAATGGGGACTCAAGACAATATGGTCTTGAACTCCCTCAAGGATGATCTATCTCACCTTTGCCACACACTTCTTCCACTTAGCCAATACTTGTGCATTAGTTGAAGCTGGCTTTGGGATTTCTTGATCAATGAATTCCTTCAAGCCATTCTCTTCTAATATAGCCTCCATTATATCTTTCCATGGTATGTAATTCGAGCTACCTTCCAAGGCATACTCGAGTCTCAAGCCATAGAACGCCATTGGCCAACCTTGAAGTATGATATGAATTTGATTTGCACCTGCAACCCCGAACTTCAAAATTCAAATTCTCTTTTCAGTATACTGTTCACAGCTCTGATACCCTGTAGAAAATCTGTGATAAGCTAACCCAATAATGTAATATAAATTAAAGCAAAATACTATAACCTACTTCTACTATCAATTTGTGGAAGCTTAAAGATCGAGCTGAACAATATAACTAGAAGAAGAAGAATCAATGGCACAATACACATGAAAATACTTTGGGGAAAGTCTCAAATAAAAACCCCACACTATTGTATTATCATACATGGTGGAAATACATAGGAATTGTACAAAGCCTTAGCTCTCAGAGCTAGCCAGCTCTCAGTACAATCCTCACAAATGCTCACAGGCAATCTTGGATTCTCTCGAGCCTTCCTCTTTGCTTTCCAAGCTCTTATTTCCTTGCGTTGTTCCTTGTGGATGATTAGCAAATTACCAAGTGGAAAAAAAAGCTTTCAAAACTGCACAATCCTCAAGGATGAATCCTTCACTACATGCATGAGTTTTATCCATGAGAAAACACATGCAACTGATAGTACACTGTCCTTGAACATTAATCTCAACTGAGTCTTTCTCAGAATAGAAATGCATGAGTTTCCGATGAGGGAATATTTAATTAACTGGAGTAGCACTAGTTGAGTGCATTAATGCATCAACTGACTGTTAACTCATTATTAGTTCCTCAAACAGTTTGGAACTAATTTAACTGGACTTAACTCAGTAAACTAAGTTAACTAATTACAACTCAAATGATGATGATGATGATGATGATGATTAACGTCCACTGAGACCAAATTGGTCTATCGGACCTATACTTTCTTAATTTCTAATTGTCTGGCTCCTTGTCTTCTTGGAGATTGGTGAGTACTTCTTTCCTCTCTACAGTTCCAACTTTCTTTATCTTGCATCTCCTTCATCTCTTCTGGTTCTTGGGACATTGGTGTCTAGCTTCGCGATCTATTGTGTTCGTCCTTTTGGAGATAGTCGGAGAAGAAGTTTGGTCTAGGAGATCTCTTTTGCTGTCTAGGAGATCTCCTTAATTTAAGGGATAACTCTTGCATGACTTTAGAAAGACTTCTAACTTGAATTTCTTCAACTAATTAATTTAAAATAAATTAATTAATTATTTCAATGTAGCTCTTAAGACTAAATTCGATTTTAATTCACAATTTAATTTAAGGACAAATTAAATTGGAATATTCTTGTTGCCATATTTCAAAAGTCATGCCTTTTGGCCTTACTAATGCATCTTCCACATTTCAAGGTTTGATGAATTCCATTTTCAAACCATTCCTTAGAAAATTTGTGTTAGTATTATTTCCAATATGTAGCAAGTCTTGGAAGGATCATGTTCAACATGTTGACAGGGTACTCAAACTATTGGAGGAGAAACAATTATATGCAAAAATCTCCAAATGTTTCTTTGGAGTACAAGAGGTGGAATATTTGGCTCATATTGTGTCTCATGAGGGTGTTAAGTTAGGCCCTATCAAAATTAAAACCATTAAGGAATGGAAAATCCCCACAACCCTAAAGCATCTTCAAGTTGATAGGGTATTATCGCAAGTTTGTGAAGAGTTATGGGAGAATAACATCACCTCTAACAACATTACTGAATAAATATGGATTTTCGTGGACTCCAGAAGCAACTAAGACCTTTGAACATCTTAAAGAGGCAATGTGCCAAGCACTGGTCTTAGCTACACCAGAATTCACAAAAAACTTTAATGTGGAATGTGATGCCTTAGAAAATGGAATTGGTGTTGTTTTAATGCAAAAAGGAAGACCCATTTATTTTGAAAGTCATCCAATCAAAAGAAATTATTTACGCAAACCTATTTATGAGAAGGAAATGTTGGCAATACTACATGCACTAAAGAAATGACAACCTTGCCTAATGGGAGGGCACTTCAAGGTAAAAATAGATCAGGATAGTATCAAATACTTTTTGGAACAAAGATTATCTTCAGAAGAGCAATGAAAATGGGTAACAAAGATGTTGGGTTATGAATTTGAAACCATCTACAAAAAAGGGAAGCAAAAGTTGTTGTAGATGAACTCTCGAGAAAGGATGAGGATGTGGAAGCATTGCTCTATGTCATTTCTATTATCCAACCAGATTGGATAACTGAAGCAAGGGATGATGAAAGAATGTCAAAGAGGGGAGGAAACTTATTCAATAGTTGTAGCAAGATCCGAGTACGTTTGATACATTTATCTGGAAAAATGATTCATTATGGTACACAGATTGCTTATATCTCTATAAGAATTCACAACTCAAACAAAAAATTCTTTTGGAATTTCACACCTCCCCCTTAGGAGGGAATTCAATGTTTTTAAAAACTTACCATAGGGTCAACAAGGATTTTTTTTTAGGATGGCCTTAATATGATATTCAAAAGTTTGTGGCAGAATGTTTGGTTTGGCAACAAAATAAAGTTGATACAATTAAAACCCCAGGTCTGTTACAACTTTTAGCCATTCCAAATCAACATTGGGAGGAGGTATCAATGTATTTTATCACAGGTTTACCCAAGTCTGAATGAAATAGTGTCATCACGGTGGTAGTTGATAGACTTACCAAGTATGCACACTTTTATGCATTATCTCATCATTTTAAAATCAATACAATTGCTATTGCATTTGTGGAAACAATTCAAAAGCTACATGAAACCCCAAAGGTTATTGTAAGTGACAGAGATTCCATTTTCACTAGAAATTTTTGGACATACTTATTTTCTTATCTTGGTACTCAATTAGCTCATAGTTCATCTTATCGTCCTCAATCTGACAAGAAAACTCAGATAGTGAACAAATGTTTGGAAGGATATCTTCGTTGCTTTGTATCTGATAAATAAACACAATGTGTTAAGTGGTTACCTCTGGCTGAATGGTGGTATAACATTTCCTTTCATACTGCAACAAAAATGATCCCATTTATGACACTTTATGGATACTATCCATCATCCATCACATCATCTTTAAGAGAAAATTCTAAAATTCAAACAGTGGAAGATCACATCGAGCATAAACAACAAATCCTCTAACAACTTAAAGGTGAAATAATAACTAAAAATAACCTGAAATACCTTCAATCAATATGGTGTGTATTTCTCATGTGCATACGTTTAAAGTTTTGGCTTCTAAATTTTCAAATTTTAAGGTCACAGCCAAGTTAGACACCAAATTGGTGTATGAGACCTCTTTGTTTGTGGGACAAGAGGAGACCCACTTTCCAAACTTCCAAATTTTAAATTGGTATATGAGACATACTTGTTTGTGGGACAAGAGGAGACCCACCCACCTTCCAAACTTCCAAATTTTAAATTGGTGTATGAGACTTCCTTGTTTGTGAGATAAAAGAAGACTGACCTTGGCCAACTAAAGTCTAATAAATCATACATACTCTCATACATACTCTACCCCTCTGGTTTTGAGCCTATGGCCTTTTAAAATGAAACTCATACTAATAATTATTATTTTCTTTTGTAATTTATAAAAATTCTTTATCATATCTTCTACCTTCTTAAATTTAATCTTGATCTTTGAAACTGTCCAATTAGGTATCTCTAGTTACCATCTATATCTCCACTATATCGAATGTCCATGGGGAATTTTAACACTGCAAGTGATATACTCGCCACACTGGTTCTAGCACTGCTATTCTCGTGCTCAACCAACCATTGAAATCAACAGACACCCTACAATTCAATGGAACAGCCATGTTTGTGGGTTCTGTAGGAGAATCTCTTACTGTTTCAGGTGGCAATTTGGCACCCAAAACGTGTTCCTGGCAACAAATTCATAAACATTTGCTACCTACGTTTTTTTAGTAGTAGAAACTTACAGTTGGCTTGGTTGAAATGAATCTATGCTGGTCTTCTCCTCAATATTCTACTCAGCGATTCTCCTATTTATACACAGATGGGTCCTCCACACTTACCTCACATGAAAAACTGTTTTGACCTAGCATGTCATCTACTCAATTACAGTGATAACCTGCAGGATTATGACTGGCTAAGACTTCAATTCTCTTTCTCTTTTTTCATTTTTTTAATTCTCTTTTTTTTTATTCTTTAATTTTTGTGTCTCTCTGATCTAGTTCGTGGGTCCTCCACACTTACCTCACATGAAAAACTGTTTTGACCCAGCATGTCATCTACTCAATTACAGTGATCACCTGCAGGATTATGACTGGCTAAGACTTCAACTCCTGCTCCACTTTTACATTTTACTAAATTATTTTGGACATTGTCTAACTGTTTTAAGCTGGAGTTTTTGATTGGAATTTTTTGATGTTTAAAATGTTTTTTTAATATTTAAATAAATTTAGCATTTTAAAAGGCTGTTAAGACATTTAAACTATGGAAAATTTTATTGTGCAGTAAGATTGTGAAAAATTCACAATTCAAATATGTAATTACAACAAATATTTATCAAATTTAACACAAATTAAAAAAAAATACAAAAAAACTCCAAAAACCTTTAAAAAAAAAGAAAAGACTATGGCTTTTTCTTTTCCACTACCTTCTTCTTCACATGCAAAGACACAGTCCTCTACTGTTTGGACAATTTTGGATAAACTTTTCACTACTTTTTAGATTGTACTTCTCTTTTGTCATAGAAACCAACCGGAAACCGCGAGTGTGCAAAAGCCTTAAATAACTGCAAGCAAAGCAGCATCAAACAGAGCACCATCCGAATATAAATCCAAGCATGCCATCCAAGCTGTTTGTTCCTTTGATATTGATAGTTCCTTCAATTTGATAACCCCAGAACTCGCTAGGACTTTAAACAAGTGCTCAAAAACCATAGTTGTTGCATCTACAGGTCTTCCAGGTTGAACATTCAGAGAACAAATGGGTGGCACTTGAATGACAATAGCGATGTGCCCTTCATCTGGAGCTTCAGTAGCTGGTGTCATCACTTCTAATTTCACTTCAGCCAACATGGTTGTGGGGCCAATCTTTTCCATGGCTATTGTTGCAGGCCTTCACACAACAATAGCCATTAAGGCTGCCTTTCCTCCAATTGCTCAAGTGGATCTGTAGTAATTTACTCTTGAGTTCATGCCTTGTCTCTGTCCTGATAGCTGCATCCTCAATAATTGAATGCATGAGGCATCTCTTTGTCTTTTCTATGAACTTGACCGTGCATTGTGTAGTTTCTCCTCTCATATTGTAACAATGTCCACAGTGCATTGTGTAGTTTCTCGTCTAATATTGTAACAATGTCCACAAGGTACTTTTCTGCAGGGATAGGTTTTTTTTTTTTTAAATGAAGACCAGCTTTGTCTTACAACTCAATACTGACAAATTACGTTAACTAACCATTTAACATGTGCTCCACCTGAGAGCAGAGCCAGAGTACTTCCATGTATGTTCCAATCCACACATCTTATCAATCAAATTCTCAAAAAACTTTTGCATCACTTGCAGAAACAAAGAGATCTCTGTGCAGAGTTGGAGCTTTTCAAAATTGTTCTTTAGTATTAGGTTTGATAATTAATCTTGAAAGTCATAATTGCATTGAACACGGTGACAGATGGTCCATGGAATGACGGGTAAATATTTATAAATATTAATACATGAAACATCAAACTTATTTTGATATCCGTCCCATTGTTAAAAACAATTACCAATTATAAAATTAATTGGATTATAAATTTATTATTATTATTATTAAAAAAATAATAATTAACTTAAACTTACTTATTCTAAAAATATGTAACAAGATTTTTAATTTATGAACTTCATTTTTTTATCAGATTTGTAAATAGTTTTGGTTACAATACCATGACTTATCAATATCAATCATAACTCATTTTATTTGACATTTACATTTTCTTTTATTAATCAATTTAATTAAAAAGGATAAAAAAACAACTATTTTAGAGATCTAATTTATTACATCTATTATCATATAATTTATTAATCACTCATGATCACAAATAAAAATGATTTCATCTCGATCTTTCTCCCCCCTTAATGACTACTTGTGATCTCATTATTCCTCTTTTTCACTTGGTAGTTTGAATTGGTATCATCCTCATTTATTTCATGTTCACTTCTCTCCGTCCTTTGCAATCTATGGTTTTCTTTCTTCTCTGTCTTTGATCTTCTTCATCTTGTACATATAAAGATAAACGTTGTTGAAGTCATCCATCGGAGTACATGGTTGCTAGCTACTATATATGTTGATGTTGTAAGAAACATTCATATCCACATACATATACCTATTATTCTTGCTATCTCATTACTAATCATCATCTTCATTCTAAGTTTTTGGCTTACCCATAATGATGCTCCCAATGCCTCTGCATCTCTTTCTCTATCTCCATCTTTGCCTCTCTCCCTCACACATGAAATCACAATGTTATGTCTTAAAATTATTATG
The DNA here is from genome assembly GCA_000404065.3 of Pinus taeda. Taxonomy (NCBI): domain Eukaryota; kingdom Viridiplantae; phylum Streptophyta; class Pinopsida; order Pinales; family Pinaceae; genus Pinus; species Pinus taeda. The sequence continues at coordinate 85,153 of APFE030110093.1, read as the reverse complement.
ATAAAATGGGTATAACACATTGCTTTTAAATTTGGGATATTTTAGAGGATGCATGAGGATATATAAAATATAAATGAACACATTCTATCCTTGTCAATAAGAAGCTTTTTTATGTTAATGATAATAAAAGGGACATAGGGTGTTTTTGAAATCTTTTGTAATTATATGGTTTATCTAAAATTAATTTTCAAAGGGTTTCATCTAAATTTGCTTCAAGAGTGAAACTATATGGAGGGAAATATTGTTCATGGGGTATAGAACATACAGTTAAGGCACTCAACTAAAGGTTATAGTGGTTGTGGTAGGAATCAAACTGTTGTTATGCAAGTAGAAGGTCTCTTAGTTGTTGATTCCTCTAATCACAAAAAAGAAAAAGAAAAAAATACCACTTAATAAAATTTAACATTTTGATTTGTTTCATTGACTTGTTTGAAATTAGAATAAAGAAGTCTAAAGAAACAATGGATTTTATGATCATGTTAGATGGATATATATATCTTTCTTGATGATATGTTTTGGTTCTCAAGTGCCTATTTTTGCCTATTTCTCCACTGATCTTCACCTTTATAAAAACATTCACATGATTACAATGGTCATTCTTAAAATATAATAGTGGTTCTAAGCAAGTTTACAAAGCGTTAAGGAACAATCTTGGAAATGATCACAAAAGAAAGGTTTTTAAAAAATTTGTCTTTGAATCCCACTCCAAACTTAAAATCTTCATAAATTTAAAAAACAATCTAGTCATTTTAAGAGTTTATGATGTAATTGAGTTTTATGTCATTTAGATGAATATAAGATAATTAAGTCAATTTTAATTGGGAGTCTCCAGTATAAAAGTAAAAAGGTGGAATTGCATGAAATTATTTTTATGATTTTAGGAGGTCAAACAATTTTAATCAAAGCAAGTGGAAGGCATAAGTAGTAGTACCTGACACCCTAATATTAATATTAGCATCAGTCAATTAGTTTTTCACAAAAAAGAGAGGAAGAGAATGGTTACCTAAAGCCAATATAGATATTAAAGATATTCAAAAACATTTATAGGATTATCTACAAGATATTTAATGAAAAAAAATGTATTGATATTGGATAAGTTGATAAAAGAAAATTTCTTGCATCAAAATCTTCAATCACACAACATATAAATGAACTAAAAGAATTATAGTTAGCATTTTTCACTAGTTTGGTTGTTGATATTGAAAAAACAAAGTAGATGAAAGATACATTAATAGAATCACTTAAACAAGATTTGAGTGAAAAGGAGTATGAGATGTTAAAATTACAAATTAAGAACATGAAGCAAGACAAATTGATGATTCATGGTTCTTGCTGCACCAATGGCCTAATACACGTGATTTGTGGAGATGAAAAAAAATATTTGATAATTCCATAATTTGGATATTAGATGTAATCATTAACATTGTTTATATGAAGGCACGTTTTGATAAAGACAAATAATGAGTAGAAGTTTGAAAAACAAAAAAAATGCATAAAGAGGTATAGGTGAATGTGAAATTGAAATTTTCAAGTTACAAAAGAAAACATTTATGGATGTATGAAGGATACCAAATATGGAAAACTAACATTTCCAAAGAAATTACTAGACATTGGGAAGAATCGTAAGTACACAAAACCCATGTTGGACTGGGTTTTCAGGTGATCATTCATTCTTCTTTCTAGATTATTTGAATCTTGTTAGTTTTGTTTGTGGTGGATTTTTAGTTGATGTGCCAAAAAAGAAGGATTTTGGCAATGATATTTTGAAGGACAAGTTGAAAGATAAAATTGATATTAATAATGGAAAGGATAAGAATGATGTTGATGATGTTAATGTAGAAAAAATTAATAACATGCCTACTAAGTACTAACATTATGCTAGAGTTGGACATAAGGAGACATTTTTCTACTCTCCATCCTTATCTTTGTTGTGTGGAGAAAAACCATGCTTCTAACAAAGTTTGGAGGGGGGAAGAATAAGACTCACAAATAACATTTTAATCATTTCTATATGAGCTCTTGGCGATGGAATTTAGAAGCTAATATTTTGCATAGGTATTATTGTTGATTTTAGACATGAGTAAATACTTATTCATTTTTGATGTTGCAACATTATATGGATTCCATTATATTTGGCTAGTTATTTCAAAGTATGAAAATGATGATTTTGGATATGATTGGGGCCTAATTATGGAAGTGTTTTCCATTTGAATATTGAGTCAATGAATCCACTCTAAAACAAAACTATATTCCACCTTTAGGGGATTACATCTAATCAAGGATGAAAAAACCTTCATCGTCAATGCACACAAGGGAAAGTCTAAGATTTGTCTAGTAAATTCCAACCAAGCCAAGAAATGGATCAATTCTTGTAAGAAATATGTTTTACTATTTTAAGTGAAACTTAGTCTGTAGAAGAGTCAATGGGAGGAAAGACATCCTTGGAGGGGTTCATGAAGGCACATAAACAAGAAATCAAGGAGTTTCTACAAACATAGAGGGGAGTGTCCCTAGAGCCTAAAGGGATACCACCCAAGAGGGAAGAGGAGCATGAGATCCAACTATTGCTAGACTCTCCATTACCAATAATCAAGTTTTACATGCAATTTGTTCTAGAAGAAAATGAGGTGAAGAAGTAGTTTTAGCAACTGTTGGAGCAAAGTGTTATTTGACCAAGTACATCACCATGTGTGTTACCCATCATAGTTGTGTGAAAGAAGGATGGGACATAGAAAATTTTCATTGATTCTAGGGTGTTAAACAAAATTATGCACAAGAACATGTACCCCCTACCTAGGATTAATGACCTATTGGATCAGTTGTAGCAAGAAAAATAGTTCACCAAGATGGATTTAAAATCATGGTATTAATAAGTTTGAGTCAAATAAGAAGATAAGTGGAAGATTTCCTTCAAACCAGACAAGGTTTGTATGGCTGGTTAGTCACGCCATTTGATCTATGAAATGCACCAACTATGTTCATGATGTTAATGAATTATTTATTGCACCAGTATCTAGATTCATTTGTTATTGTTTACTTAGATGATATGTTGGTATATAGTGCTACATGATAGGAGCACATCTCACATTTGATGTAGGTTCTGGAGACATTGAAGAAGCACCAGTTGTTGGAAAATCTTAATAAGCGTGAGTTTTCTTAATATTCTTTAGTGTATTTCAGATATTTGATTGGTGGAGGGGAGCTTAACATAGATTCCACAAAGATGGAGGCCATAAGGAAGTGGTTGATGCCTATTAATGTTTTATAGGTTAGGAGTTTTGTTGGGGAAACATGGTACTTGAGAAGATACATAACTTCATTTTTAGTAGTAGTTAAACCACTTCACACCATAACAGTGAGGGGCAAGAGGTTCTAGTGGAGGAAGGGTCAACAAAATTCCTTTGAAAAGTTGAAGAAGAAAATGAGTCAATAACTAGTTCTTGCATTACTAAAGTTGCAACAACCCTTCAAAGTGGAGATAGATGTGAGTGGGTATGCTATGAGAGTGGTCTCGATGCACAGAGGAAGGCCTATATGATACCATCTTGAACTATTTCATAGTGTGGCTATAAAATACACTACTTATGACAAAAATATCTATGACCTGGTACAAGGTTCCAAAAAGCGGAAGCACCATATTATGGGAGAGGATAAAATAATCCACACAGATCACCAGCTACTACAATACATGCAGGCCCAAAGAAAGTTACAATAGACTAGGCATTACAAGTGAATAGGGTTTTTACAATAGTTTCATTTAAGGATCAACTATAAGAAGGGCACCAAAAACAAGTTGATTTCCATGCTTTCAAGACCACCCATATAAAAAAAGATAGCTTTGGGAACTTTGATACATATGAATCCTTTCACCCATGATGCATATAGAGAGGCATATATAGAGGATGAGGACTTCAAGGAGTTTTTTTAGTAGTTGCAAATCCAAATTCATGCATACAATGGAGATATTGACTATCATGTCCATAATTGGTTAGTTTATAGTTTGGATAGGCTATTCATTCCTAAAGGTGAGTGACTACAACTAATTAGAGAGGCTCGCACCTCCAAGGTTGAAAGGAATTTTGGTGTAGGGAATATAATTTCCAACTTGTAGAGGTATCTATATTTTCCTAGAATGAAATAAAATATGGGTAGGTTCAAAAGAGGATGTATGCTTTGTTGTGCTAGCTAGCCTAGTAACATGAAATAAGGGCTATACCATCCCTTACATATACCCACTTGTCCTTGGGAAAGCATTTCCATGGAATTTGTGGGAGGTTCACCAACAAACAAGAAGAGGCATGACTACCTATTCATGCTAGTTGATATTTTTAGCAAGATGTTCAATCTCATCCCTTGTAAAATGACCATTAGAAAGAAAGAAGCAACAAACTTATTATTTGGACAAGTTTTTGTGCACTTTGGGTACCAAGGAGAATCATTTCAAACAAAGACACTAGATTTCTTGATGCATTTTGGATTACAATGCGGGAGAATATGGAAAGAAAGTTAAATAGGTGTACAACATTCCCTCCATAAAAAAAATGGGAAAACATAAATAGTCAATATGAATTTAGTATCTTTTGAGGGATTGCAATTAGAAGCATCTGAAGATTTGGGATGAAAATATAGTATATATACAACACTCTTATAAAAGAACAACTGACACTTCTACTAGTAAGCCCCCATTTCAAACATGTTTTGGATATTTCCCACCTTCACCTTTAGATATTACACATGGAAAATAAGGAGGGGTGAGGAAGAATATCATAAGGGATGCTCTAAGGCTAGAGAATTTTGTTGACAAGAATAAGAAAATCCATTTGTAAGTATAGGAGATACTGAAGAAGTCATAACAAAAGTACAAGGCTAGCATGATCAACACATAATAGAGAAGTTATTTATAGTGGGAAATAGACTGTGGTTATAGTTAAACAAGGAGAGGCTATATGGTCCTGGTAATAAAATAAAGGATCTACATTATGGTCCTTTTGAGATAATGGAAAAGATTGTACATAATTCCAACTAACTCATTCTACCCCCATACATGTCTTTGTACTCCATTATATTGTTTTTCATCCATCTCAATGCATTTAGGGTGGAAAAGTCAACAAAATCAACTTATAAGAGCAATTTTAGTGATCAATCCTAGTTTGAAGAATTGGTTTAGAAAACATTTGGGGCTAGTTTTAGGCCTTGAATGATGTTTTTTGGGACTAAAAATTTGCCACATAGTGATACACTCTGTTATGTAATTCTACACACAAAGACATTTCCAATGATCCAAGAAATGTGCCAATCAAATCTCGGTTGCAAAATTTGTGCCGCTCGAAAGTTGAACTATCATGATTGACAACGATAATTTGAGAGGATGATGCATTAACCTCGTTACGCATGGAAAAGGGGCTAGCCATGTGGGAAATATGAAGAATACTCTAGAAGGATCAAATTGTGACTCATGTATAAGGTTGAATGGGTGATATTTAACCCTTAGTTGGCTCTTGAGTCATGTTAAACTTTGGCCACTTGGAGAAATATGGGTTCCATTCTATTCAAGTGCGTTTTGGTTCCATAGTGTAGTAGAGTAGCTGAGAGTGGATAAAGAGAGAGAAAACATATGGGGTTTGTGTTTGATAGTTTTATTCCCTATATAAGCCCCATGTAACCATAAAACTGCTTTTTAACTATTAAATATTAAGTGATTACATTTATATTGTTATATTGTTATGTAGGCTAGAACCTCTCATGGTCCCTTTTTATTATAATTGTAACTTTTATGTCCTATATATCTACTAAGGAGACCTAGTCATAGGATCATCAAATCTTGTCTTGTACATTATATTCATTATAAAAGGAGGTTCCCCCCTCAAAAATGACTATAATTATTTATTTCTTATCATTTTTAAGGTACAAGGTTCATAACTTTTGGTATCAAAACTCATGATCCTAAGGTTTTGTTGATTGAAACAAGGCAACTTGGAATTTTTGCTATAACTTTATTTTTGGGAGGTTTTAGATGGCCAAAATTGGACCATATTTGTAGGAAATATTTGGAAACATTTTGTTCAAATTTTAGATCTTTTTTTGCTATATTTTCATATATATTCCGTAAGGAGTTATGGTTCATGAATTCCCCTGAAATCAACTTCAAACAGGCCAGTTTGGAATATTGGCTATATCATTTTTCTAGAAGGTTTTTGATGGTTAAACTTGAACCATATTGAGGATAAATTATTTTTAACATCTGGTTCAAATTGTAGATCTTGTTCACACTACCTTTGGAGATACTCTAAGAATTTAAGGTCCATGAATGCTCATGAAATTAATTTCAAACATGCTAGTTTGGAATTTTTTCTATAACTTCTTTTCTGGAAATTTTAAAACTATGAAATATTCAAGGACCTTAGGAGACATACATAAGTACCTTAGGTATAATTTCAAAATTATATTAAAATATTTGGACATGTGGCCTGCTATACAAGTTTGCCTGTGGAAAAAGGCCAAAAATTAGCAAGTTTTTGGAAGGTTCCCATAACTTTCACTTGGCACATCAAATTTTGGCCACACCTATGGAATTGTACAAAAACATATCATAATATTATAGACCAAAGTTTTAGATTTAGAAGGGCTCAAATATCAGAAAAATATTAAGAAAATTTTCATTCCATTTAAATAATCTACAAATTGAGATTTTAAAGATATGTAACGTGTAAGTGGCCTAACTTTTGATTAGAAGATCCAATCTTTTCGGTAATTGAAAGTTGCGATAAAGAGGTGTAATATGATATCACTTTCCAACATGCATTCAAAGAAAGATACTAGAACAATTAAACCTCTTGAAGGCTTGTACTAGACACTTGAACAAAGTGAAGACTTAGAATTTAGGTTCTCCCAATTAGAGAAGAAAGTTAATGATATGGATGGTTGTATGTTGAAAGGGGTGGACTTATTTGGTTCTCAAGAAAATAATTAAAAGATAAATTATGGATGAAATAGAAAAAAGATAAATGAGAATAAGGAAGAAATATAAAAATCCATGAATACTATGGAAACATTTCTCTAGGAGAGGCTTCCTAAAAGGGATATTTAGATTCAAGGAAATCATGAAAATAAGGAAAACAATTGTGCTAAAACTCAATCACTTATGGGAAATTTTTATCATGATTAGGGAGCACAAATATTAAATCATAAAACCATAATCATGTTTTTTAAATCCAAGATGTGCATCATCTGGCTTCAGGTTAGCAACAAGGAACTTCTACATTCTGAAGATCAATATGATGAAATTTGATGGTAATGATCCTATAACATGGATATTTTATATGGATCAATACTTTTATATACACCAAGTGGTAGCCCTAAAAAGGTAAATATTACATCCATGCTTTTAGAACAAGACCAACATGTATGGTATCAATGGCTCTGTGAGAGGAAAAATGATTTGGTTATATCTTGGTCCATTTTTACAAAGGAATTTATAACACATTATAGTGATATTAAGAAAAATAATTTCTTTAGTTAATTGGTATTTATGAAAAAAGGGTCTAGTTACAAAGAACATTCAACAATTCCAAAAGTCGAGTTTGAAGGTAAAGATTATTTTAGTGGATAATTTGTTATACCTATTTATGGGAACTTTAAATGAAGGCATCCAACATGAAGTGTGGCTCATTGAACTTAAATCTCTATAGCATTGTTTTATTTTGGCGAGGAAGGTTGAAAGTGAAATATGGCCACTAGAAAATTGGTCATTAATAACTTTAGAGAAAAGCATTATCCCTCTTCTAAACTGACATGGTTGAATCCTCGACAAATGTATGAAAGAAGAGAAAAGGGACTATGTTTCAACTGTGACAAAAAGTACAATAACGGGCATAAATGTAGTGAGATTTTTGTTTTTCTATATAGACTATGAATATGAAGAAGATCAAGAAGTGGAACCATCAAAAGATCTAGAGTTAGAAGAGGCTACTCTATCAATCACTTATTATGCCTTGGATGAAATTAATACTCCACAAACCCTCAAAATAGAAGGATATATCAAAAAGAAAAAGGTAATAATATTAATTGGTTCAATTAGTACCCATAAATTCATCATTTACAAATTGGAAAAACTTCTTAATTTCTTTATATATCCAACACCATAATTTCAAGTAATGATTGTTTATGGAGGAACCATAGATTGTCCAAGGAAGTGACATAGTGTTAAGCTAAATATGGGATAATATTTGTTGGATAGTCCCATGATTTCAATCCAAATAGGTAGTGCTAGTGTTGTATTAGTGGTCCAATGTTATAATCATTGAGAACAATGACCCTTAATTTTCAATATATTTTCATAGTATTTTTCTCAGAAGGAAAGGAAATTCATCTATATCCAAGGGAAACCTAGTAAAGTAATAAGATCTAATAGCATGAAAATATTACTAAAAAAGGGGACACCAAGGTGTAGTTGCACAATTGTGTTCAATAGATGTTCAAACATATATATCCTCCACTCTAGGTATCTCCAAAAAGTTATCAACAATCATTATAAGTTATTTGGAGAGATGCTTAAGGTCTTCAACCTTCGCGAGATCATGACCATGCCATTCATTTGCAGCTTGGAAATATGTCACCTAACATTAGGCCTTACAGGTATCCACATGCATAGAAGAGTGATATTGAGCATGTGGTTCAAGAAATGTTATAGGCTAGAATCACTAAACCTAGCTAGAGAACTTTCTCTTCACTAGTGTTGATGGTTATAAAAAAATATGGTTCATGGTATATGTGTCAAAATTATAGAGAACTCAACAAAATGGCAATCAAAGATAAGTTTCCTATTCCTATCATTGATGAATTATTAGATGAATTACATGGAGAAATTTTCTTTACTAAGTTGGATCTCTATTTTGGATATCATCGAATAAGAATGAGGCAAGAAGACATTCCCAAATAGCCTTTAGAATAGATGAAGGTCATTGTGAGTTATTTATGACATTTGGGATTGCAAATGCACCTTTGACATTTCAAAGGTTGACTAATTCTATTTTCAAACCCTTCCATTGATTTTTTTATTTTATTTATTTATTTATTTTATTTATTTATTTATTTATGACACACTAATCTACAACCTACATAACATATAAAACATATAACAATAACAATAACACACACACAAAGGAAATCTATTCATAGGATGATCAAATATTGTCTTGTAGATTGTATTCATGTTAGAAATGTAGAGCACTTCAAAGAGGGGGGCATGAATTAGTAGTGAAGGCACATATAATTTTTTCTCCGATTAATAAACCCTTAAATAGTCACAAAATTAAACAAATAAAGAGATATCAAAGAATCAATCATAAGCATGAAACCATAAAACATTCAACACATTAGACACACATATTTCTGGTGGAAAACCCCCTCTGGGACAAAAAAAAATCACCCTTGCTGTTGTTGTGTTGCTTTTATCTCTCTTATTAATCAAATCAAATATTTTACATCAATTTAGCTAGCCTCCACCAACAAGGATCTACCACCCCTATGTTAAGTATTTCTAGAATTCACCAGCTATGAAGTCTCTACTGATACAACTCTATGGATAACCATATGTTTGAAGCCTCCACAACCAATGAGTCTGGGCCAATTACCACTAGACTATCCACCACTATAGATGGAGATAAAACTACCAAAATATTGTTTTGCTAACTACCGCCAGTAAGGAGCCACCACCCCTATCAAACTATCAGAGCCACACTTTCATTCATTTTCAAACTGGACTCCAAGGAGAACTTCACAACTCAACAACAACTCATTAGTCTCCAAAAATAAAATCAATCAACACAAACACTGCATAAAATAATAAGGTAAACACATTAACCAATAAAATATTTGTAATAGAAAAATATACTCATAAAAAAGTGTTGCAGTCAATAATACGCTGGAGAATACCCAAATTGCTACCAATTGTTGAAAAGTGCAACAAGAAATTTTCAATTTTATTTTGCCTTGATTAAATTGACAAAATTTGAATTTCCACATCAACAAACAACTTGGATGATTTTAACTTGTGTGACTTGGATTGTGTCACCTAGTTTACTCAGTAAATTCGAGTTGGAGGAGTTAGAGTTTAGTTCTGCATGTGTGATTGCTAATTTGTAACAATCAAGGTTAGTTATCTTAGGTTGTTTTCAATTAAACTAGTTCCAACTTTTGGAGGAACTAGTAGAAGGTTAGCTAAGCAGTGGGAGTTCAGTCAAACTCAATGATCATCTAGTTAACTGATCAATCAACCCAAAATAGCTAGTGCATGCAAAGAATTCAAGTTATCCAATTGAGGTGGAGATTCCAAGGCAGTGTAACATCAGTTGTAAACTAGTCTTAAGTGTACAGGTGTTACATGCAATCAAATTATCAGCCTAAGGAATTGCATAATTAAATTAGAGGAATTTCCTAAATAATAAGGGCTAATTTCTCAAGGAACAACAAAAGGAAATAGGATCTCAAGATGAGGAAAAATTTGACTAAGTCTGGGTCAAAGGCCTTTAGTGAGGAGAGATAGGTTGTGCACTTACAGGGTGAGCTCAATTGAGAAAAGCAATGGTAATACATCTCTATTCATTTTATTAATGCAAGTAGGCATTGGGTTTTTTAGCAGATTGTGTTTCCCAGATAAAACTACTTGTTGCATGTGTGTTATTTCTTCTTGCATGTTTAATATTTTTGTTCTAAATTGAGAACTAATGTCCGTAGAGTAGTAGAGTATGTTTTTGTCTTGTAATTTTGATTAAAACTTCACGAGCAATTGAAAATATACAACATAATTTCTACATGGTATCGTAGATGGATTCACATTAGAGTATGAAATTCAAAGTTGTTTCTCAGAGGTTTGAATTTGAAGATTAGTGTAGCAAGATTTCTTCAAAGCTAAGAAGATGGCCTTCAATGGACTAAGGCTAGAGTATGCCTTGGAAGGAACCTCTAATTTTGTTGCATGGAAGGATCACATGGAGGCAGTATTGGATGATAATGGATTTATAGAATACATCAAGTCAGATGTTGCAATACCACAAGCATTTGGTTCCTAGAACCTTGCTTAGTGGAAGAATGATGTAGCCAAGGTGAGGAGAATAATCTTGGAAGGAGTACGAGATCATATTGTCTCGAATCGCCATGGAAATGAAACTCTATTCGTGATGTGAAAAGCACTAACATAATTGTTTGAGAATAGTAGTGACCACAGGAAGCTGGCGCTCAAGGATAAACTTCGAAGCATCAAGATGCAAAAGAATGACATAATTTCTCAGTATTTGAGCAAGTTTACACAGTGTCATGATGAACTTGGTGGGGTTGGTGGTAATGTCCCTGAAGAAGATTTGGTAAGCCTAACCCTTCTTGGCCTTCCCAAGAGTTGGAATAACTATCAAGATTCAGTGAATGAGAGGGAGAACCTATGGAATTGGGAGTGCTTATGGCCCAATTTGGTACAAGAGGAAATAAGGTAGAATACCAAAGATGGTACTTCATCCAAGGGTGAGGGTGAAAAAAAAAATTCATTGGCTAGAAAGGCAAAGGAGGGAAAAGGGAAGAAATCCCAATCCAAACTAGAATCCACTCAAGGGGGCAAGAAGAAAGATTTGTAAGAAATTAAATGCTTCCATTGTCATGAACTTGGGCACTATGCCACAAAGTGTCCACACAAGGAGCTATCGATCCGCTCGAGAAAGCTCGGGCAGGTAAGAAAGAAGATCTCAGGAGGAGAAGCAGGTGAATTTTTCGCTACACAATTTGAGCTTGAATTGACCCTCATTGCATGCATGGAAAACACAATGATGGGAAGCATGTGGTACTTGGACTATGTCATCGTTCCGTATGATGGGGAATAAATACTTTTTCAATGACCTGGAAGAAAAATATTTTAAGATGCACATCGAGATGGGGGACGACGGAAGGTATAGTGCAACCATGATTGGTACAACCACCTTTCAGAGGGAGTTGAGCTTGTAACAAATCTGGTGAAAATTTAATGTAATAAAAGTGAATAAAGGAAAAATAATAATGGGACACTTATTCCAAGTTGAATGTTGGGAAGACATCTTAGTGTGGGTGTTCATTTGGTTATTAATGGCTAAGGAAATTGGAAAAGGTAATGACTAAGGCTTTGGGAAGGAAAAATGGAATTTTTGGCAAAATTATTTCTTAAAATAATGGAAATTAGGAGAAAAGGGAGGTGAAAGGTCACAGGTTGCATGTGAGGAGTAAAATGAAGGAAAATAATGGAAATTGAAGAAAATAGAGTCCTCATTCATAAAAAGGATTATGAGGATCAGTACACAGACTTTTCTCAATTCAGTTTTGAGAGCTCTCTCATTATTCTCTCTCTCATACTCTTGGACACTTAGAGTTTTATTAGAGCACTCTTGGAGGGTGTGGCATACTTGGATTTTTGGATCAAGAAGGCAAAGGAAGAGCAATAAAGCACAAGAGGACATCGGGATCAACAACTACAACAAATCTCTTGCAGGTACTGAGTTGAATGTATGTTTTCCTCACTAGTTTTGGCATGCATGTGGATTATTAGTCATGATTTGTCATTGGCATGGAGTATTTCTTGGATTGATAGTGGATTTCCTAGCCTTTCCATTTCCTAGATAGCCATGGAGATTGTGGGTTTATTTCCTTGTTTGTTTTTGGATGGTTCTTATGTTTCCTTAGCTTGGGTTGAGTTACTAGTCATGGAAGCCCTGTAACAGCTTGGGTTGAGTTACTAGTCCTGGAAGCCTTGGTTGGAAAAATGCTCTTAAAGCCCTTGGTGGGCTTAGTTACTAGTACTGGAAGCCTTGGTTGGACAAACACTCTTAAAGCCCTTGGTGGGTTTAGTTACTAGTCTTGGAAGCCTTGGTTGGACAAACGCTTTAGAAGCCTAGAATAAGCCATGGGTTGAGTTACTAGTCTTGGAAGCCTTGGTTGGAAAAACACTTTGGAGCCCTAGAAAGTTTGGATAGAGACAAATTTGATGATGGTTTTGTGATGTACGAGCATGAGGTGGAATCATTGTTTTTATGGGTTAAGGTGGATGGTCTGTGGAAGCCCTGGATGGTTTTGGATTGATGTGTTCTATGAGATACCATGTTCATGTTTGGAATATGGAATGAGGTTGAGTGGCTGAAGAGAGATTTGGCTAAGCCATTCTATGGTTGGGTGGAATGTGGAAGTCCCATACTGGGTTTGGATTTTGCATCATCAATATGAGGTTATTTCTCCTTATATTTCTATGAGTACTATACTGGTTTTTCTATGGATCATATGGCTATGATTTCATTAGTATTTATGTTGCTATTATGCTATTTATGTACCTGTTTTATGATAGGAGCTATGTATGGCTCTCATCATCTTTTTACTTGTAAGTGAATGAACAATGTATCTATGACCTAATGGATGAAATGGAAGCTAATTTGTTGAGGCATCAATGTCTCTTAGTGATTCTTAGATAAGTATGAGACCCCTATGTTCATATATGTTATTTACACATGTAGATTACATAATCATGATATGTTTGACAAAATTCCTATCATGGCTAGTAGGGGTCCAGTCAAGGTCTTGTTCAAGTAATCGTATTTGTGCTATAAATTCCCTATTATCTCACTATTCTGAAGGTGTCATTTAATTTTGGGTAATGTCCTAGGCTTTGGGCCTTAAAAGGTGGCTCAAATATTGGGGAGGTTGGCACAACACTGAAAAAATAGTCCCTGGACGTTGTCATGCCTTGTCATGAGAGCGTCCAGAGCCTCTTGGATGTTAACAAGCCTATAGCATGGGAGTGTCTGGGGGTCAAGTGGTCCAAAATATCAGTGGGACCCAGGGGCTGGTTCACAGAAAGGTTGGGTTAGTTCCTGAGGTTCCTAATGTTGATGGTGAAGGTCTGTATGGTGTGTTTCCATCAGTTACACTTCATTAACATGATTTAGGAGGTCGAATAATATCATAGTGGCCTCTTGTCGCATGTTTACCCTGGTTGACCGATTGCTTGGGTAGATGTGGGAGGAGAGTGTTACATAGTGGTATCAAAGCATGGTTCACCCCTTGGACTGGATGGGGTGTGGGTGTTGTTCATGCATTGATGTCGGTTGCATGTGTGTGTTACAAAATATTTTTTCACACTTCTCATCTTGTATCCTGAAGCATAAAAATGAAAAAATTTGTCATTGTGTTCACCACGAAACATATAAAGAAGCATCCCTAATGAATAGAATAAAATTTGCCCTGAGAGAGTCCTAAAGAAACTTGTCTAAAAACCTAGTTTTCAGGATAGATGCTTTTTGCACCATTGGTGACCTGAGCTAGTGGCATGATTCAACATACTAGCCTAACATTGCCAACACGACTTTTGATAGGAAAACCCACGTTGAAACTCTTCTAGCAGTTTTTCCTAAAGTGGAGGAGAATATCATCTAACTAGAAGCCTCAAGAACAATGAGTTGGTTAGACATGAATAAGGATATGATCAAGTTCTCCCATTTTGAGTCCTTGATCCTACCTTTAGGGATCTTCCCCTTAATATGTGGAACCTCTCCCTCCTTTTATGAATCCTTAACTCCCTCTCCTTCCCTATAAATGAAATCCCTTCTATCCACAACTGGTTGGTCACCGCTTGGTTGCATTCCTATGCTAAAACTTTGCCTAAATGTTTCCCATCTTACTAAGGAGAAGGAGTGCTTGAGGGTCTTGGTTTGGACTTCGAAACTCATCCAAATGAGGCTTCCAACATCAAGGATCATATGGTTGTATGCTTACCTCATTTTATATTAATAAATACATCATGTATTTACTTTCCATAAGTGTACAAATTATTATTCATTTAGTATGATATTCCTTGATTTGTCATATAGTTTATGTTAGAATGAATTATGCTATGTATGCTCTTGTCTCTTTTGTTTGATCTTCCTTGCAGGTACTCATCCACAATGACATAAAGAGGATTGAAATTGGAAGTGAGAAGATTGGCGAGGAAATCAACGAGTGTTTCGCATCAGAGTGAGGTAGGTCATCTATCTTATTTTGTATTTTTTGATATAAACTAGGAAATCCTGCACGCAAACTTATCTCAAGAATAGTTTACATTTGTTTCAAGCTTGTATAAAAATGAAACAAAACTCAAGCATAGTTTATGTTTGTTTCAAGCTTGTGTAAAAATGAAATGAAACCCAAGCATAGTTTTTTTCCATTTCAAGCTTGTGTAAAAATGAAATGAAATTCAAGCATAGTTTTTTCCCATGTTTCAAGCTTGTGAAAAAATGAAACCATCTTCAAGTATACTCAAGTATAGTTTCCCATGTTTCAAGCTTGTGTAAAAATGAAACCATTTCCACTTTTTCCTCTTGTGATTTCCATTTTTATCAACCTATTTTTACTAGACGAGCCTTGGTTTTTTCATTCCATCGTCAACATCTCTTTGGTCGATTAAATGCTTTCACTTGGTTGTTTTACCCTTGCCTGGGGAACATCTGCGATGAGTGGTATTATTAGCCATCCTCTTGACCTTTATGTGTTTTGAGCAGTTCCATCATGATCGAAACTAGTTTCTATCCTTTTGTACAACTCATTCCTCCAGATGGAGTCCTCTTTTAGCTTTTTTCAGACTCCAAAAATATGATAATATTATTGAGAACTTGTCTTTTCGAACTCGTAAAAGTAAATGAAATGATGTCTACTCAATATAAGTTTAACCCTTTTTTGGACTGAGATAGACTAATGTACGAAAAAGGAATACCTTAGTCACACGTGGCTAAAAGGTTCTCTTGAATATTGTTTTTTACCTTTTAAGATTTGAGAGACTATCTATGAAAAGGGACCTTTGGAGTTTCCTTTTTGCCTCTTTTTCAAACTCTGTAAACAGGAAAAATATGTCGAGTTACCCTCCGTTGGACTAATAAAACTTAAATGATGCAAGACTTGTCACCATGACGATACCAAGTTACTCCTTCCTAGGGCGTGTTAAAATTACTAGGATAGATTCATCCGAAGGATGAACTTATATGCCAAGAATATGTTATCCTCTTCAATATTGCGATAAAAAATAATGAGGTACTTGCTAGAGATAGTTGGGAAAAATGGAAGTAAACATGTTATGTATTTTGTATAACGACAACATGTCGCTCTTGAACATGAAACTTATCTATTGCTCGTGTCAGGTCTTGGTTATCCTCACTCCATCACTTTCCTTCCTGGGTTTTGGCAATATGTTTGCCTCTCATATGATTATATCCTCTTGTCATCATGACCTCTGATCATTTGTTGAGTGAAATGCTACTAAACTTCGGAGTCGTGTTGCTAATATGTTCAAGAGAAGTCCCATATGTAATTTTAACTTCTTATACACTGTTTTACCTTTCTGCAACAATCCTGAATCACTCTTACCTACTCTTCCACATCCTTTGTTTTGCGTCGATGATGTGGGAAACATTATGGCCCTCCTTCAAAATATCACTTCCTTTCGACTCCAGCTCATTATCCAGGACGATGATCTAGAAACTCCCTTTTAGTACCTTGGAGCTTGCATGTCTCAATGGCAAGTTCTTCGCATGCAACGATAAGTTCACATCACTGGGCTTCGATCAAATGATTCTATGGGTGTTCGACTTTAGCTTCATTGTTCACACTCTTGGATTGTGTTGGTGTACCTTGAGGACCATTGTCGTTATTGGTGGTTTCTCTCATGCATGTTAACGGTTCACATCATTGACCGGTAATCAGGTGGTTTTCTATCATTTTCGACTTTGACACGTCTATTCACATGGTAGGATTCGTACTTTAGTTAGATTGAGACAGAGATGAAGACCTTGGGTTTTGTCTGATAAATCCAGGTTGCATGGAGTTATTACCTATTCATGATTGTACACATGATTCCTTCTATACAGATGGATGCGTCCATGCCATGGGTCCATACATATGATTCATTCTATTTGGATGGCTGTGTCCATGTCGTGGATCCATACACATGATCCCTTCTATTCGGATGGCTGCGTCCATGTCGTGGATTCATGTATTGTTATATGCATATTCAAAGATGTATTATTAGGTGTATTTACTATAGAAATGTCAGATATATTGTATCATTCTTAATTGGCAGGTCTCCTAGTGGTGCTTCTCTCGGTCCTTACCTTGACTTGTAAAGCATTTCACCCTTCACTCCATGTTCTGCAATAAAGGGAATTTGTTACATAGTATTTTGTGACACTTCTTGTCCCATATCCTGAAGCATCAAATGATGAAATATGTAAATGTATTCACCATGAAACATATACAGAAGCATCCCTAAAGAAGAGAAGAAAATTTACCTTCAGAGAGTCAAAGAAACTTTTCTAAAAACCTAGTTTTTAGGATCAACGTTTTTTTCATCACTGGTGACCTATGCTAGTGGCATGTTGCAGCATACTGACCTAGCACTTCCAGTGCAGTTTTTGATAGGAAAACTTGTGCTGAACCTATTCTGGAATCTTTTCCTAAAGTGGAGGAGAAGATTCTCTTACTAGAAGCCTCAAGAATGATGAGCTATTTACAGGTGAATAAGGATATGGTTTAGTTTGAGTCCTTGATCCTACCTTTAAGGATCTTATCCTTAAGATGTGGAACATATCTCTCCTTTTATGGATCCTTTAATGCCTCTCCTTCCCTACAAATCAAATCCCTTCTATACACAACTGGTTGTTCATTGCTTCGTTGCATTCCTATGCCGAAAATATGCCTAAATGTTGCCCATCTTACTAAGGAGAAGGAGTGCTTGAAGGTCTTGGCTTGGACTCGGAAACTCATCCAAAGAAGGCTTCCAACATCAGGGCTCATATGGTTGGATGCTTCCCTCATTTTATATTAATAAATACATCATGTGTTTACTTTCCATAAGTATATACATCATTATTCATTTAGTATGATATTCATTGATCTGTCCTATAGTTTATGTTAGAATGGATTATGCTATGTATGATCTTTGTCTCTTTTGTTTGATGTTCCTTGTAGGTACTCACCCAAAATGGCATAAAGAGGATTGAACTTGGAAGCGAGAAGATTGACATCAACAGACATTTAGCATCAGAGTGAGGTAGGTCATCTATCTTATTGTGTATTTTTTGATATAAACTAGGAAATCCTGCATGTGTTTGTCTAGTTTGTTGCTAGATCCTCTTATAAGACTAGAGATATCATTTATGCCTGCACAAAAATGTGTCTCTTATGCTTTCATTCCATTTTCTTGTCGCATTTGCATGGTGTTGATCATGGTTGTAGTGATGTCGCCATGTGGAGGTTGATTTCGTTGTTGTGGGATGCATTGCCATGAGTGTATGACTGGTTACATTTCGTTATATGTCACTTACATGTATCATTCTTGTACATTCTTTTATGCTTGGTTATATTCTTATATGCTTGGTGACATGTATCATTCTTGTAAGCTTGGTTTCAAGTATTGTTTTTTTATGCTTGATTATATGTGTTTATGCGCGTGTGTGGTTGATTATGCATTGCTTATGCATGTTAAGGTTTGGATGTGTTCAAGTGTATAGTGATGTAATGGTTGTTTTCATGCATGAGGTCGTGGTATGTGTTGTTGATAAGGTCATGCCTTGATGACTAGACCCTAGCAAGAATGATTGTTGCATGGTTGTATTCTTAGGTGTTATGTTTCTATATGTTGTTGTGATTATGTTATACATGTATCATGCTGATTTGTTGATCTTGTAGACAAGGTATCCTCCCCGAGCTATACTAAGGTACGTTGGTTTGTTATGATTTGGTTTAGCTAACATGATATACCTTGTAGGAAGAAATATCAAAGATGGATAGTAAGATGGCAGACTACAAAGACTCTCCCTATGAATCAAATGAGCAGTATGGTGTTGGGAATTCTTTCGATTTGGCAGATGCAGTGAGAAGCTTAAAGGAAGAAATAAGGAGTTGTAAGGAAGATAATAAAAGAATCATACAAACATAGGAGAAGCTAACATAGGTAAATGTAGTGATACTTTAGAGTTTGTCAAATTTGTAGTGACAAGGACCACTTCGGATCAGCCATGAGCAGGAGGACAAACTAATGGGCATATGGCAGTAGGTCGGATGGTTGTCACACGTTAGGTAGAGATGACATGGTTAGAGATGATAGATTATTGGAAAATCCATATAGGAGAGGGGATAGACATAGGTACTATTCTAGTTCTAATTCAGATAAGCACTATGATCATCATTGTTATCATCCTTACAGGAGGAGTGATAGGGGATATTTTCCGGACGATTTTAAGAAAGAAAAGCCACCTACATTTGATGGAGAGGTGAAGAAATCGTAGGATGCAGAGGCATGGTTTCTTGGTATGAGGAAGTTCAGGTTGCATGACTATTTAGAGAACATGAAAGCCAGAGTAGCTACATTTAGTCTCAAAGGTAAAGCGGATATTTGGTAGGAATATGTGAAGAATGCCAGAGGTATACATGAGGAAGACTCGACTTGGAGTGATTTTGAGCGGCTATTCAAGAAGAAGTATCTATCAGAGAGGTACTTTGATGATAGGGAAAAAGAATTATATGAGCTAAATATGGGATCTATTACAGGTGATGAGTACACTAGCAAGTTCTTGGAGCTACTAAGGTATGTGCCTTACCTCAAGGAGGAGAATGCCAAGATTTAGAGATTCACTAGTGGGTTACCAATGGCATTCAAAGACATAATTGAGTTTGATGAGACTAGATCATTGGAGGAGGCCACCCAAAAGCTAAGGCGTTGCTCTGAACAATTGAAGCACAGATCCAAGAGTAAACTAGACTGGAAAGGTAATGAAAGGAACAAAGGAAAATGGGACAAGAAGCAAGAAAGACCTCAGGGCACAGGTAATAAAGATAATGTAGTGCCATCAAAAAATTTCAATGCGTTAGACAGAGGAGATGGATTTTGATCTTAGGAGAAGAGTAAGGATGTAGGCTCGAAGCCCATAGAGTGTTGGACTTGTGGAAAGGATCATCACAAGAGATATTGTTTGCAGAATCAAGGTGACAAGCCTTAGATATATAGTGCACATGACACATAGACTATTGGGGATATTGGTTAGAGAATTCATAGTATTTATGAAACATTGGATAACAAACATGCATACCATTAGGCATCTATCATTGAGATGGACGGTAAGCTTTGTGATCAAGTCATTTCTATTTTGATTAACCCTGGATCTAATTATAGATTTATTAGTCCTAACTTGGTGGATAAGTGTGGTTTGTTTAAGGAACTACATGCAGAATCTTGGTTAGTGTAGTTGGGAACAGGTACAAAGAAGCGAGTTCACCATTGGGTAAGAGTTTTTGCATTTGATTTGAATGGTATGCCTACCATATCACATTTGAATGTATTATGGTTGGGTTCATAATGTATGTTGTTGGGCATGGATTGGTTGTACCTTCATAGAACCTGTTAGCACTCCAGGAAACTCTCCTAGGTTACAGCTTGGAGATGCCTGGTAACATATAATCTTCAGTATTGTTCTCTGAACTACTGGAATGGATGATGATTTGGATCAAGTCAAATAACCATTTCATCTCTATTCTCACTCAAGACATGCATGAACACCTCCAACAACACAAGGCTTTAGACCACTAATGCTCAATAGTTTGTAGATTTAATAGATAGATGGAGAATACTAACATTACCAGCAGATTGCATACGTGAACATATATATAAATGGCTAGTTACAGGCAGCAAATGAACTTACTAACTATGCTGGCAGATGCATATATAGTACCACATATAAATGGCTAGCTACGGGCAACAAAGAAGCTTGAAAATCTAATATATCAAAGCAGAGATAAGATGAAAGTTATCTGGCCTTAAACACAAAGAAAACCTGAACAAATTGTTCAAGTGTAAGCATAGAATAGAAGAGAAATGGACATTGAACATATAACAACAAAAGAAGCTTGTATTAGATGAGGAGCTTGAAAGAACAGAGGAGGAATAATCTCCAAAAGTTGAACCCTTGTTACATCTAGTTTTTTGCCTTTTATAAGCCCTTTACAATGCTCCTGAGCTCTCTAGAAGGCTCGGAGTCTTAACCTTGTCTGATCTATCCCTTAACTATTTGATTCCCTCAATAGGCAGGCATGGCTCGGTGGTTTTCCTCTTTTGACAGAGGAATAACCATATTCAGATATTTTGGGCAGCCTGTTTTGATGCCTGGGAGATCTCTCGTGCCAGAGATGCCCCATCATGTTTGTTATGACATCTGCTACATTGGAAGGACCATCGATGTTCCATGATCTCGTTTGATTCGGGTTGCAGCGTGCTATGGCCCCTCTCTTTCCCTTTTCGGGATCTATCCACCAGCCGCTGTATCTCAGACGAATCCCTCTTCTAGCATGTAAACGTTTTTGCACAATGCTTCTAAGGATGGTTGGCCACCTGATCTTGCAAATGGAGTGGATATCGGGCCTATGAAATCCCTGCAACAATCCCTTTCAAATGATAACAATGAATGTTTTCTATTTCATACATAAAACGTTGCAACTATGTAAATCCCGCCCTTCTCTGTTCTTTTCGGACCTCAAAATTCCTTAAACATGGCCTGTCCTCTCATTTGTTTCACCCCTTGGGTAACTATTGTCTATCGCAGCTGACCTGGTCCCTTTGTTCCCCTTGTATTTTGAAATCCTTAAAAGCATGAGAAATACATGAAAATTGGCCTCCCTCCAGACTTCAAATCTTATGGATTTCATTCATTTTGGGTTCGGGACTCATCACAATCAATGTTACCACCTGTATAGAGGCCTTGCTCCTTCACAATATTCTGATGCGATCTTGCGATGCGATATGATCGCAATCGCATATCGCTCCAGCCAACGGTCTTCATATAACACGATGTATGTTCCTACCGATTGTGAACCTGCGATGCGATGTGGGCCCCCCGATCATTGTTACTTTTCCGCTATGATGTAGCGAGGAAATCCGATCGTAATCATTGATCGTTCAACGCCGGGGCTTTATAGATTATGCTCTCCACCGCCGTGACTACTAATGTGACTTTCCCATTAAGTGTCCCTTCAACTTGGTTGATTGCGATTTAGCTAGTTAGTTCTGGGCCATTGATTAGCCAGATCTAACAGTAGCTATGCATTGCTCTTTTCACACGTGCAATACTCTGCTTTTTCACTGTTTTGGAGTATTTTAGCCTCTCGATGGTGTATTTCTGCCCTTCTAAGAGCTTTTGGCATATCATAAGTAAGATCTTGGGAGGATCTTACTTAACTCTTGAAGACTTTAGGAGTGTTTTGGATCCATTTTTTGGGACAAATGCCAACAAGACTAACACTGGCTCCTTCTGGGGATGAAATCCTCCCTGTGAGGTTTCAAGAATCACAGAGCAATGCATTTCCTGTAAAGCAAAATTAAATGTTTCCCCTAGTGTTCCATTAGGCATGGAGTCTTTTTAGCATAAACATAAAAACTAAAAGAAAAACATATGTACAATAATAAGGTTTTAAGGCCTTAAATGAAATATAGTTTCAAGAACCACCCATTTACTGGGCTACCAAAAGTGTCTCCTCCTACCAGATTGTGCAGGATGAATATATTGTTGTGCTGAACTTGAGCGATGATAAAAGGACCTGTCCATAAGGAGTCAAACTTGCCATGATTACCTTTCTTTTCCTTCAATGCATCCCATTTGAGAACCCAATCACCAACTTGGAAATTGTCCACTTTTTCCTTCCTGCCAAAGTTTTCTTTGATTTTCTTTTGATGGACTTGTGACTTCTCAACCAGCTGCTCTCTGATCTGCTGTAATTCAACTAGGTTATTCATTCTTCTTACCATGTCATTTTCTTCATCTTGTTCTTCTTGCAAGAACTTAGCCACAGGGAGAATTAGTTGGATAGGGAAAACAACATCAACACAATAAACCAGTTTAAATGGAGAGTTGCCTATGGAATTTTTGATGGAAACTCTGTTAGCCCATAGTGCAAACTTCAACTTGGAATCCCAACTCTTTTTGTTGTCTTCTAACAATTTTTTGATTATCCTTACCAAACTCTTGTTATATTATTCTGCTAGGCCATTACCTTGAAGATAGTATGAGGTAGAATGCACCACTTGAATGCCCATGGTTTTAGCCATGTCCATCAATTCTTTTGCCTTAAAAGCTATCACATTATCAGTGACTAGTTTGGTTGGGCAACCAAATCTAGTAAAAATATTCTCATTCAAGAACTTTATGACAACTTGATGATTGGCATTCTTACTGGGTATAGCCTCAATCCATTTGGTGAAATAATAGGTGGCTACTGAGATCTATTTGTGTTGGCCACTGGAATGTGGGTTAATCTCACCTATAAAGTCCAAGCCTCACTGTTGGAAGGGACCATTGACATATATTGGCTTCACAGGTAGATATTTTAACTGTTGTCTTCATGCAAACCTCTGGCACTTGTCACAAGTTTTTACAAAAGAAAACACATAAAATAATAGTGTAGACCAATAATAACCAGCCCTCAAGATTTTGTGAGCTGTGGTTTTCCAATAATGATGAGCACCACAGATGCTAGAATGGAACTAGTGTATGACCTCTATAGATTGTTCTTTATCTAGACACTTCAAGAGGAGTCTTGATGGGTCTTTCTAGTACGAGCTTGACTTGAACTAAGCCCTGGAGGAACTTCCAACTTCTGCAAGAAATGAACTATGCTGGAATACCATTCGCATGTGGCTAGATTTTTAGCCAAGGAGTGATTCTGCTTTTGCTCTTATGATGCTCCCTTTGTTTTCTTATCATCTAAATTTAGATCCATGAAATTAATGTCTAAGAAGCTGCAATTTTCTTCGGCCATGAGCTTAGACAAACCCTGGCCTTTGACAAGCTTAGTGGGCTTCACCTCTATGTCGAATTCTATGAAATTTGCAATCCATTTTGCCCTCTTTCCATCAATATCTGGCTAAGTTAAGAAATCTTTCACTGAGGCTGAGGGCACATGTGCAATTACTTTGGAATGCAGAATATAAATCTGGAATGATTTCAAAGATTTTATGAGAGCAAAAGCTTGCTTCTCGATAAGGTCATACCTTAGTTCAGCCTCCATTAGAGTTTTGCTGAAAAAGGCCATAGGGTGCTCTATGCCTTCATCATTTTTCTGCAACAAAACTGTTGCCAGTCTATCATAAGAGGCAAAAGAGAATATACAAAACTCCTTAGTGTAATCTGGGCTGATTAGAGTGGGAGCTTCCAAGATATCTTACTTGATGGCTTCAAAAGAGCTTCTTGAAGCGATTGTCCATTTTATCTCTAATCCTTTCTTCAACATGGAAGTGATGTGCTTTACTAACTCTGCAAAGTTTGGAATGAACCTCCTTACAAAGTTGATCTTACTCAGGAAGGATTGGATGCCCCTTTTTGACCTTGGGATGGACAATGTCTGAATGGCTTGAACCCTTGCTAGATCAATCTTCACACCTTCAGCAGAAACAATATGTCCCAGGAGTTTGCCTTCTTCTAGAGAAAACTGTGACTTCTTTGGGTTTACTGAGATTCCGAAGTATCTGCACTTTAGGAAGACCTTATTCAAATGCTATAAATGGTCTTTACGGCTGTTGGAGAAGACTGTTATGTCATCAAGATAAATAAGTACAAACTTTTCCTTCTCTCCCACAAAGGCTATGTCCATGGCCCTCTGAAATGTGGCCCCAACATTCATCAATCCGAAAGACATCTTGGAGTACATGAAAGTACCCCAAGGAGTAGTGAAGGCGGTCTTTTCCTAATATTTAGGATGTACAACAATCTTATTGTAACCCGAAAATCCATCTAAGAAAGACATGACTCTAGCCCTTGAAACCTTTTGTAGCAAGTGTTCCATCTTGGGCAGGGGATAGTTATCTTTTTTAGAGTACTTGTTTAGATTTCTGAAATCGATGCAAAGCCTAATTTCTCCATTTTTCTTCCTTACCACCACAAGGTTGGCTATCCATTTCGAATACCTTAGGGGAATTATGATTTTTGCACCCAACAACTTCTTGATTTCTTTCTCTATCAAAGGCAGTAAGAGAGGGCTGACAGGTCTTAACTTATGCTTGAAAGGGGTCGTGTTCTTTTCTAGTGGGATCCTATGCTGAATAATGTCTGGGTCATAGGTTTTAAGGTTGTTGTATTCCCAAGCAAAAATATCAGTGAATTGATCCATGAGGGTGCAATACTCAGAATTATGGGTAGAAGACAAATGAGTAGATAGATTGATGAATTTCAGATGGGCTGGGCTCCCTATATTATGTTGTAAAACAATAGACTCCTTCTCTATTTTGACCAGTTTGTAGGGCACATCATTATGATCGAAAAGCTTCTCTAAAGGCACCAATCCCTTTGGTATGTGATTATTGGGCAGCTAGACGATGCTTTCTCGGCCAATTTCACTTTTTAGCTTGTACTGGCTGAATTCTTCCATGTTCTCATTTTCTTGGTCGATGTGCGTTTCAACAAATTCCTCAAAAAATTTTAAAAACCTGTTGATTTCCTCATCATCTTCAAAAACTCTCCAAGATTTGACATTGTCTGGCAGGGATGGTCTGTATTTTACCTGAACTTCATATGTCAATTTAGGAGGCAAAGAAGGAACAAATGTGCTAGCCGAGACAGCAAGGGAGTCGGCAAGCTGGCTCTTCATTCTTGGAATATAAGAAATGCTGAAATCTTTGAAAGAATATTTGAGCCTCCATACCTCATCCTGATATGCTTTCAACATTGGATGCTTTGCTTAGAATTTCTTATTTACCT
The DNA here is from genome assembly GCA_000404065.3 of Pinus taeda. NCBI lineage: Eukaryota > Viridiplantae > Streptophyta > Pinopsida > Pinales > Pinaceae > Pinus > Pinus taeda. The sequence continues at coordinate 59,387 of APFE030110093.1, read as the reverse complement.
ATTGAATGATGAGGTCTGCATCTCCAAACATTTGTAGGCCTTTGATACCCATTTCTTTAGCGGTGCTTAAGCCCAGAATCAAAGCTTCATACTCTGCTATGTTGTTTGTGACCTGAAAGGTTAATTTGAAAGACAAGTGAATGTATTCCTGTGTTGGGGACACAAGGACTACACCTACCCCTGCAGCTTCTTTAGAGCAAGCCCCATCAAAGAACATATCCCAAATCTGTGGGTTTCCATCGTCTTCGATCTGGAAAAATGTTTTCTTGAGCTACGTGGAGGCCAACTAACATTCTTCAATGTGAAGAATACATGCTCCAAAATCAGTATCCACAACATAGATGGGATGATTCTTAGGGTTCTTCTCATTGTAGATGATGTAAGCCAACTGCGCCTCTCTGTATAATCTCTTGCTCTCGCCTCCGAAAACTGGGACAGTAGTGTAGGATAGATCATTTTGTAATGATCCACCTAGTCTCTTGATCCAACCTTTGGAAAGTAACATGCCAAATTTGGGAGGTAAATCTGCTACCACAATATCCATCATCATGCTTTTCATAGGCAGCTAAGACAAAGTGATGGCTAGGTCCTTGATCAATCCTAGATATTTCACTCTTCTAGAGTTGAAAGAAAACAAATCATGATAAGGCTTAGTGATGTCGAGACCCAACTCATCCATGACAGCCTTGGGAATTAAGTTATGGCTAGCTCCAGTGTCTAAAAGGCAGTTGTGGAGGATTTTATCATGAATGTTTAGAGAGACATAGAATGATGGGGAGCTATCTTCACAGTTTTCAATCATTGGGTTGAGGATAATAGCTGGCTTGTCATCTTGCATATTTACACAATCATTGGAGGCTTGGATGGCTTTAGGCTCGAGAGCCTCGAGGATGGATCTTTTGAAGGACTCATTTTTCACTAATTCAATCAGAGGCATAGGTATTCTTAGCTTCTGAATTTCTGATTGAAAACTAAAAAGGGGAAGGAGACTTGTTAAGGCCTCTTACCTCATGAGCTGGAGCTTTGAGGGTGATGGGATCAACTATTGGCTGTTTCTGCTTATTAGCTTGTTGTAATGCAGGGGCAACATTTCTTTGAACAAGAGTTTCCTTGGCATTATTCATCTTTCACTGTAGATTATATCTGCGCTGATCTTCAGTTTGTAGGATAGCTTCATCATCACATTCCTTGCTAATCTGGTCATTGCATAATGACTTTTCATATGCAGCTAAGGTAAAAAAGGAAGCATTGCCTTTGTCTTCTAGACAATGAATCTCATCATCTTCTTCAAACTACTCTTCTTCCATGATTGCATTCTGAAAAGTAGCCTTCACCCTTTGGTCTTCATTTGCATTTTGGTTTCTTTGCAAAATCTGCAACTGCTCATTTGCTCTTCTATATGGATTTGGATTTGGGTTTCTTGGGGAAAAGGTATTAGGCATTCTTCCTTTCCCAATCGCTGCTCATTCATCAATTTAGAAATTTCAGAGGCTAATGACTCGATCATTTTGGTCACTTTATCTATCTTAGGATCAGAGGATGATGAAGACTCGCCCCTTTGTCTTCTTCTATAAACATTTCCCTTGAGCTTCTCTGCCACTGTGATGTTTGATTCTACTTCCAAGGCTGCATCCTACATGTCAGCCAAAGTAGCACATCGCCTCTCTCTCAACAATAAGCAGAAGTCAGAATCAAAAGCATTAGCATAGGTGAGTTTAGCAGAGGTAGTAGTGGGCTTTACTTCAGCTGGTATCTTGCTGTACATGTGGTTAAATCCCTTATTAAAATTGGACAACAGTTCACCATTTTCTCTCTTCAAGTTCCCAAACTCAATGTGGTAGTAGAGGAGATCCTTCTTATCCCCCCAATGTTTTAGGAATGCATCATCTAAGGCTTCAATATCTGGTATAGATCTTGGGGCTAGTTCTCTGAACCATTTTCTAGCCTCTCCATCTAGGCTTTGGACAAAGACTCTCATCCAGACATCATCTTCACTAATGTCTAGATTATCAGCATAGCTATAAAATGACTGAAGGTGTTCTTCAGTAGTAACGCCTTCAGTCCTAGTGAACTTAGGCATATACTTCTAATATTCTCTAGTAGGCATGGCATTCAAAGGAGTGGGGAGTATTAGAGGTCCATACCTAGTAGCTATGATTCTTTCCATTTTGGAATGTGCTTGTGGACCTGCCATAGTTGTGGTAGCTAAAAGAGTACTGGTAGTCTGAATGATAGAGGGCTGAGGAGTGACTGATAGGACTAATGGAGTATGATGGATAGGGGTTGAGGTTTCCTTTGGGCTTAAAGAAAAAGGAGAACCTAAAGAAATAAGGAGCTTTATGAATTTCTGAGAGTTTTTCTTCACTGCTAGTATTAGAATATGTACTCTCGACATGTATTTGTTGTATTGCAGGATTTTATTGAAGAGATATAGAACATTGTTTAGATTTACCTGAACCTGGTGCTCCTTTTTGCAATGTCTTTCTTTCTTTGAAGGTGTTTCCAGGGTTAGGTATTGGATCAACTTGTGATTTCTGAGGATTTCTCCAAGTCTGCCTCACAAACTGAGCTAGAACTCTGGAGTGGAGTCGTCTAGAGTTTCGGCCTCCAGTAGAGTCGCCAGATAGATGATTACAACAAAAAATGTGCCCAGACTTTGTCTATCATTAAAGTTGGGTCTGTGTCATTTCCTAGGGAAGCTGAGCTTCAGTTTCCTCTCCCCGGCAATGGTGCCAATTATGTTAGCACTCCAGCAAACTTTCCTAGGTTGCAGCTCGGAGATGCCTGGTAACATATAATCTTCGATATTGTTCTCTGAACTACTAGAATGGATGATGATTTTGATCAAGTCAGATAACCATTTTAGCTCTATTCTCACTCAAGACATGCATGAACACCCCCAACAACACAAGGCTTTAGACCACTAATACTCAATAGTTTGTATATTTAATAGATAGATGGAGAATACTAATAGTACCAGCAGATTGCATACATGAACATATATATAAATGGCTAGTTACAGGCAGCAAATGAACTTACTGACTACGTTGGTAGATGCATATATAGTACCACATATAAATGGCTAGCTACAAGTAGCAAAGAAGCTTGCAAATCTAATATATCAAAGCAGAGATAAGATGACAGTTATCAGGCCTTAAACACAAAGAAAACTTGAACAAATTGTTCAAGTGCAAGCATAGAATAGAAGAGAAATGGACATTGAACATATAATAGAAAAAGAAGCTTGTATTAGATGAGGAGCTTGAAAGAACAGAGGAGGAATAATCTCCAAAATTTGAACCCTTGTTACATCTAGTTTTTTGCCTTTTATAGGCCCTTTACAATGCTCCTGAGCTCTCTAGAAGGCTTAGAGTCTTAACCTTGTCTGATCTATCCCTTAACCATTTGATTCCCTCAATATGCAGGCATGGCTCGGTGGTTTTCCTCTTCTGACAAAGGAAGAACCATATTAAGATATTTTGGGCAGCCTGTTGTGATGCCTGGGAGCTCTCTCGTGCCAGAGATGCCCCATCATATTTGTTATGACGGCTTCTACGTTGGTAGGACCGTCGATGTTCCATGATCTCGTTTGATTGGGGTTACAGTGTGTTGTGGCCCTCCCTTTCCCTTTCTGGGATTTGTCGGCTGGCCACTATATCCCATCTGAATCCCTCTTCTGGCATGTAAAAATTTTTGCACAATGCTTCTAAGGATGGTTGGCCACCTGGTCTTACAAATGGAGTGGCTATTGGGCCTATGAAATCCCTACAATAGTCCCTTTCAAATGATAACCATGAATGTTTTCTATTTCATACATAAAACACTGCAACTATGTAAATCCCGCCCTTCTATGTTCCTTTCAGACCTCAAAATTCCTTAAACATGGCTTATCCTCTTATTGGTTCCACTCCTTGGGTTGCTGTTGTCTCTCACAGTCGGCCTGATCCCTTTGTTCCCCTTGTATTTTGAAATACTTAAAAACACGGGAAATGCATGAAAATTGGCCTCCCTTTGGACTTCAAATCTTATGGATTTCATTCCCGAACCCTTTCGGTTCTGGGACTCATCGCAATCGGCATTACCACCTGTATAGAGGCCCTGCTCCTTCACAATATTCTTATGTGATATTGCGATGCGATATGATCTCAATCACATATCGCTCCATCCAACGGTCTTCATATAACACGGTGTATGTTCCTATCGATTGCGAACCTGCAATGCGATGTGGGCCCCCTGACCCTTAGTACTGTTCCGCTGCGATGTAGCGAGGAGATCTGATCACAATCACTGATCATTCAATGCCGAGGCTTTATAGATTATGCTCTCCACTGCTGCGAATGCTGATGTGACTGACTGATTAATTGTCCCTTTAGCTTGGCTGATTGCAATTTAGCTAGTTAGATCTTGGCCATTGATTAGCCAGATCTAACAACAACTATGTGTTGCTTTGTTTTCACCTGCAATACTCTACTTTTTCACTATTTTGGAGTATTTTAACCTCCCGATAGTGTATTTCCACCCTTCTAAGAGCTTTTGGCATATGATAAGTAAGATCTTGGGAGGATCTTACTTAACTCTTGAAGACTTCACAAGTGTTTTGGATCCATTTTTTGGGCCAAATTCCAACAAGGCTAAATAGAACCAAGGTGGATTGTTATGACAAAACCATTGAGTGTGTTTATGACAATGGGGAACCAAGAGTCTTACAGGGAAGGAAGAAAGCCACATCAGTTAGGATGGTGACAACTATGTAGATAAATCATAATTGCAGGAAAGGGTATATGTTTTTTGCAGTTCACATTTCTAGTGAAAAGGGTAAGAAAATTAAGGAGCATATGTCTTGAGAAGGTACCCAGTTCTACAATAGCTCTAGGATGTATTTCCCAATGACATTTCAGAGTTAACGCCTCACAAGGAGGTTAAATTTTCTATTGAGTTAGTGCTAGGGGTAGCTCCAGCATCAAGTTCACCTTATAGGATGAGAAAACTTGAGTTGGTAGAGCTGAAGTTGCAGTTGAAGGAAATGTTGAACAAGGGACACATTAGGTCAATTGTATCACCTTGGGGTGCACCAATATTTTTTATGAAGAAGAAATATGGTACTCTCAGATTATGCATTGACTATAGGCAATTGAACAAAGTGGCAATCATGAACAGGTATCTTTTTCCATGGATTGATGACTTGTTTGATCAGTTGAAGGGAGCAACAATGTTCTCGAAGATTGATTTTAGATCTAGATATCATCATGTATGCATCAAAGAGGAGGACATTTACAAGACAACTTTTTGGACCAGGTATGGGAACTATGAGTTTGTTGTAGTTCCATTCGGTTTGACTAATGCTCCAGCTACATTTATGTGCTTGATGAATAGTATGTTGCATTCATATTTGGATAATTTTATTATTGTGGTCATTGATGGCATATTGGTATATTCTAAAAATAAGGAAGAGCATGTCGAGCATTTAGCAGCAGTGTTGAGATTGTTGAGAGAGCATCAGTTGTATGCTAAGATCAACATGTTCAATTTCAATTAGACTGAGGTACATTACTTGGGGCATGTTGTCTCCAAGGAAGGCATTGTAGTAGATCCATAAAAGATAAGGGCCACCATGGAGTGGGTAGCTCCTCAAAATGTAGATGAGGTGAGGTCCTTCATGGGGTTAGCAGGTTATTACAGGAGGTTCATCAGGAACTTCTCCCAAGTTTCTTATCCTATTACGTCATTGCAGAGGAAAGGTAAGAAGTTTGAATGGACATAGGAGTGTGAGGCTAGTTTTAAGTAGCTTAAGCAATTGTTGACACATGCACCAGTGTTAAATATTTTTGATCTTGACAAAGAGTTTTTAGCATGCAAAAATTATTACAAGAGGGGGCTTGGTGGAGTCCTTATGTAGGATGGATAGGTCGTATGCTATGAGTCATGAAAACTAAATGAGCACGAGAAGAACTACCCCACACATGATCTTGAGCTGGCAACGATCATACATGCATTGAATATGTGGAGATACTATCCTCTGGGTAGGAGGTTTGTGTTGATGAGTGATCAAAGTGGCTTGCGGTAACTATTTGACTAACCAAATCTTGATGGTAGGCAAGCTCGGTGGTTGGCCATGATTAGTGAGTTTTATTTCGAGATCAAATATATCAAAGGTAAAGAGAACAAAGTGGCAGATGCTCTTAGTAGGCAGATACAAGTAAATCACTTAGCATCTATGAGCTCCTATGTGATATACCTACTGGATAGTATCTTGCAGGCAGGTCAACAAGATGTTAGGTATAGGGATATTATACATAGGTTGCAGGATAATACAGGTATAGGTACAAGTGGTAGTACATGTATAGGTATAGGTAGTGGTATAGGTATAGGTACAGGTGTAGGTGCAGAGGATGTGGACTATTGCCTTACAATAGATGGGTTGGTTAGATTCAAAGACAAGATATATGTGCCAGATAGGAGTGACCTCAAGAAGGTGATATTCAAAGAGTTTCATGCAAAACCATATTCGGGTCACTTAGGTTATCAGAAGGCGTTGACCGCGGTGAAGAAATTTTATTATTGATTGAATTTAAAGGATGTAGTAGAGTTTGTGATTAGGTGTTTTGATTTTCAGTGTGTGAAGGTAGAGTGTAAGCATCCAGGTGGACTACTACAGTCAAATGCGATTCCAGAGTGGAAATAGGAGGTAATTTTCATAGAATTCATCATTGGTTTGCCGAAGAGATTGAGACAACATGATTCCATCATGTTTGTTATGGATAGGTTGACAAAGATTGTACACTTCATTCTAGTGAAGTTTACGTTCTCAACTAGTGATGTAGAATAGGTATTCATAGGAGATGTGGTAAAATTACATGGTGTTCCAAATAAACTTGTGTCAAATAGGGATTCGAAGTTCACTTCCAAGTTTTGGAAGGAGTTGTTTGCAAGTTTGGGCACAAAGTTGGTTTTCAATACAACTTATCATTCACAGACAGATGGATAGATAGAGAGGGTCAATAGGATATGGGAGGACATGTTGAGGATGTATGTGATGCATCAACAACGAAAGTGGGAAGATTATCTTCCACTAGCAGAGTTTGTTTACAACAATGGGTATGAGGAATATTTGAAGATGATTTTGTTTGAGGCATTTTATGGGCAGAGTTGCAGTACTACTATCAGTTGGAGTGATCCAGTTAATAGGGTGTTTATTAGACAAGACATGTTAGCAGACATCGAACGGGAAATGTAGGTAATAAAGAATAATTTGAATGTAGCACATATAGGTAGAAGAGCTATGCAGATCAGAACATGTTGTTCAAGGAGTTCCAGGTTTGGGACATGTGTAGTTGCACATCAAACCAAAGAAGAGCTACTTACGGATTGAATCATGTACCAAGATGGCACCATGGTTTTGTGGACCCTTCAATATTGTTGAAAGGATTGGGTTAGTAGCCTATTGACTTGCACTGCCTTCGAGTCCATGATGTTTTCCATGTGTCATTTCTTAATAATTATGTTAAAGATGTTGATCATGTGATTGACTGGTCTATATTGCAGGTGGAACCAGATGGATAATTCCAGCTAGAGCCTAAGTGTTAATTGTAGAAAAAGGTGCTCATGCTCTAGAATCGAGAAATTGAGCAGGTTAAAGTGTAGTGGAAGCGCTTTGGGCCTCATGAAGCTACACGGGAGATGGTGGATCAAGTGCGGGCTATGTATCCTTCCTTGTTTACCAGTTGAGGCAAAGCAGTTTTGGTATGGTGTTTTTGTATATGTCTTTGGTATATGTTTTGGTACATGTTTGGTGATGTTTTGGTATATGTACGTATGTATATGGATGTAAATACCTCCATGAGCTATGTTATAAATCTCTAATAAGAGGTATGGGTGTCACGTCATTATGATGTTATGTTTGTTATGTTTTCATGTTGGTTTTCTTCTTAGCAGGTTGATCATTGTAAATACTGCATTGAGTTAAGTTATAAAGATCCACCGAAAATATATTTTTCTTACAATAGTCATGTTGTTATAGGTGTTGTTGAACACCGAGGACGGTGTTCCCCCAATGGGGAGGGTTCTGTAAGATCCCTAGTGAACATTCCATGTAATAAAAGAAAATAAAGGCAAAATAATAACCATGGTTGATGGGATAGTCATTTCAAGCTTGTTGGCTTGTTGGGACCTAACACAGGTTCAGAGTTAATTAGGCAAACAAATCCCTATACTACTATCCCTTTCGACAATAGTCCGCGGAGCGCAGACTAAGGTCTCACCTGAACTAGTATGGGAGGGTGCTAGAACTAGGTTTCCGCACCCTTGAGATGTCTATGAGGTTCGACTGGTCCTTTGTTTGTTCCTGTGCGCAGGTTGATACGCGCACTTCGTGTTCCTCGTGGCCTGATACACTCCCTTCATGCAGCCCTAACTAGGGGTTGTGCCACACTCTGCGCTATTACCCGAGATCTTACTTACCTTCCCGTGTTAATTAACTACCTTTTCCTACTTGAATGTCTTATAATTAGCAATACAAAGCACAAAGCATTCATGCAGTAAATAAATAGTGTATTTGCAAATTATATCCAATCATGCATTAAAACAGGAAAAGATACATATAATTATAGCAAAACTTATCTTTATTGATTCTTCCAATGATTACAGACTCGACCTGCCCTGTGCACTCAACTGTAGGGGTCCGTGCACTCAGCTGTGGACGACTAGGCCTCTGCATACTCAGTTGCAGAGCCTTCTCCTACTCTATGACCCACAGATACACTTTACCCTTCAACCCAATCACTTAGACTTCTCCTCCTTCTATTGGTTAGTGCTTCTACACTTAGAGCCTCACTCTATTTATACAATCACATGGTGTGTGGACCATGGGTAGGTCTATCCAACCGACATTACATTAAAAAAACTAGGGTGGACAATCCTATGACTCAATTATACTTTCACGCCAGCAATTTGCAAATATTTTACAATAAGATTCGGTTAGAACTTGGGCTTTAAGCCGCAAAACATGCCTTTGGGGGATTCCATTCCCAACAGGCCCCCAACACAAACATCATGACTCACCCTCGAGTCACTCTGTCGACATCGAGATCTTTACACAGAGTCCCTCCAACAGTTCTCGAATTGCAACAAGGCCAGCAAAACACTTAGCTGCTGCTTGCTAGATCTGTTGCATTTGTTGTTCCATGACCTCTATGTTGGAAGTGCTTCTCTGCATCAGTGCGTGCATCCCCTACAGTCAGGGCCTGTGCAGCCTCCTCGACGGTCATTTCTATTATTTCTATAACATCCTCAGTTGTTGCCATCGTATATGTCCAGAAATCTAACATTCGTGAACTCAGGGGCTCAATCAATGCTCGGTACACAATAATCAGGGCTCTGCTTAATAGCTCAATTCACAATTGACCAAGTGTTGTTTGCTAGGCAGCCCTTTGTAATTTATAATGCTTCTTGAATTTGAATTCGACCGTTCCCCCCAAATCCGTTCATTAATGCTCCCTTGGCAGCATATTTTCCCAAATATTGCCCGTAAATCACTTCATAAATGCCTGTTGCCTGCTCCATTTAGTCTCAAGTCGAGCATCCCATCATGAATAGTGATTTCAGCAGTCACTTTCTGGTCAACCTACGTGGTGGCATAGCCCCCCATGCACAGACTTGGACCTTGTGACTCTTTGCTTCTGCACGCAACTCGAACATTGCACAACTCTAGAGAAGAATAGGTTATAGTCTTGCACTCCCTTTCAACTACCTGGAGTGCTAAGACTGTTCTTCCTTCATCTAGTCAGGTGGTCACACCACCCATGAAAAGTTTCATCCCGTTATCCATCAGGTTTCCTAGAGAATACCCACATTTTATTGTTACGGTCGACATCGCGCACTTTACCATTTACAATGTGCTACCCTGGTCAATACGCTTAGCAATGTGTAGTCCAAGCCAAGGCATCAGACTGATTAATTCGCAGCGATATACCTTAAAAATTTCATCGTGATCATATGCATCTTGCCTTATCACCCTAGTTTTTTTTCCGAGAAAATCTTCCTTTATCTCGTCCTCCAACTTCTTGACTTCTGCGTCCACCAGAGCACTTTTTTCCCTTAATTGTATCCTTTCTTTTTCAAGTTCTTGGAGTATGAGCTTTCCCTGTTGGATTTCTGCTTCCAAGGTTCCGCGAACCCTCGTATCTATCAGTGCTATCATGCGCGTTCTAATTTCTCCAAGTACTAAAGGGCTTACTGTGGTTGCTTCATACTCCAACCTTGGTAGTGCCTATGTGGTTATGTTTTTTCATGCGGTCCTATGAGCCCAGAGAACTGCTGATACGCACAGGTCCTAGTTAGTCCACCTCACATTTTGGACCTTGTTCAATGCTTAACATACTTTATTAAAAGTTTATGCGTGAATATTCTTCTGCGCAATTGGTTTTTCCATACTTCATGCTCCCATCCAAAAGGGTCATTCATGCCATTGCCTTACCCGTACTTGCTTACTGATCATGTCTCCTATCGCAAGGATAGTGTGCATTCATGCAAGTTCTGCACCATATGCTTGTATCCACCTGGATAGGTGGGTGTGCGGGCTGGTTCATCCATCATACTTGTCTTTCAATCACATTTGAGGCTTCCCAGACTGCATGAGCATCATCCTTCTGCATTCGTGCCAGTCCTCAAAAATTCTTTGGTGCGTCCCTCACCATCTTGTGGGCGTATCTCGCAGTACCCATTTTAGAGTGTCGAAACAATGCTGTTCCGGTACTTGTCTTTCAAATTTTTTCAAGAAGTCATCCACCTCACTCAACCTGTCATACATAGGCAGATCTCTTAAGTCCGTTGCCATGCAGCGCAGTGACCTTGTCATCATGTTACAGTTGAGTGTGGCTACCTTGTGTAACCATTTATGCCATTGTTCTATCTCCTTGTCAGAATCTGATGTGCGGGAGCTTTCGTGCTCCCAAGGGATTCGGCCATCCGCGGTTGGATATACCCAATCTTTCTCCCACATAGTTGCCTTGTAGATGCAGTCCAGATCAGCGTCGCTGTCGTAGTCACGCACTGGCTCTGTGTAGCACGATCCTTCTACAAGGTCTAAAGGTACCAGTACATACAGAGAATTTTTCTTAAAGACCATCTTCTGCTTCTTTAGATTTATCAATCCATTCATTTCAGTGGCCCAATATATTCCCAATAGCGTGGGGTAGGGATTGCTGTCATCAATAATTTCTATCACTTCAAAATCTACTAGTGCGCTTGCTCCTTCGATGTCTACTGTGATTCCCTCCAATCGCCCCATAGGTAGGATCTTTTGCTAGTTTTCCATTCATAGTTGGATGGGATACCATTGCAGCGCAGGCCTACCCATGTGCTCCCATGTCTGCTTTGGTAGGACGTTCGCGTCTGATCCTAGGTCCAGAATCACTTGGTCCATCTCATATTCCCCGATTTGCACAGTCAATCTCATCTCCTTTCCTGTTCGCATCATATGCTTCTCGAGTTCTGGACTACGTGTGGTTCTCTTCGCACAATCCCAACGCATCTAGTTATGAGTTCTTTCAGCTCGTTTATAGCCTTGCTGTCACGCAGCAGCTTCATGCATGTCTCCAAGAATGTAGTGAGCATCGATAGGTCCATTTCCAACTCCAGTATGTCTTTACTTCTTGAAGTGGAGGCATCAACTAAGTTCCTCTTAGCTTCCATGAAGGTCTCCTCAACGTGCTCCAAATCAAATTGTGGTTGATTCGTTGGGGCCTTGCAAACTCAGGTACTTTCTTCAGGCTGCTTGCCTTTGTCATCCCCTATTGTAATAGCACTCTGGAGCACGATATTTACATTAGGGTCTTATTCACGCGGCTCATACCTCATCATTTGTAGGTTCTAAGTCAGGGGAGGTTGGAGTGCTCCTTTATCGCACAACCTCGCTATTAGTGTTGGACAATCCTCTGTCTCATGATCAAACAATGTACAATACAAACATGATGGTTGCATTGGATTCATACAATTGTGGGCATAATGTCCTAACCCTCCACAATTGTAACATATTAGTCGTCTGCGATCTCTTTCTGGTCCCACTCCACCTCGGCATCACCCATGCCCCTGAAATCCGGTGCGCACCATTCTTGTGTTTTGATCGAGGGCCCATGTTTCAGCCTGAACTCTATAGATAGGAGTTCAATCCATAATTAGTTCATAACTTCTATAGGTGTGCTCATCATGTCCTACTAACCTGCAGAAATTACAAAACAATTGTTGCGAATTCTACGTATACTTCTATAATAGATGGCAGTTATCTGTAGCATGCTTTCCTCCTATCTAACAAATCACACACTATAATGTAGGCATTGCACTTGGTCCTGCTTGTGCCTCCGGTCTTAGTGGCATTGGTCCTCCTGTTGCAAGGTAATTCGCGAACACCGGGCAGTGGTCCTTGTCATTCCCCTGGCCCTTGCATTTTACACACCATACCTCATTGCAGACTTCTGGGTGAGCCGTCCTCTCTTGTTTCGAACACTACATCTCAAGGCAAAAGTTTTTCGACTACGCGTGAATCTGTTGAGCTCCCAGTTTAGGATCTTGTATAAGAGTCTTGTGCAATCTCATCGCGACCTCTAAAGCCTCAGCATGAGTGGTTAGCCTTTGTTGAGACAACACGTTCCTTAGATGCAGTGTTAACGATGCTAAAAACCATTCGCGGTGTTGCCCATTTGTTAATGTCATGTTCGCTTCGCCAATTGTGCACTTCAGTCTTTGATCCAACTCCCACGGGGTTTCGCCTAGTAGCATTGTGATTTCCTTGAATCCAATGATCGATTGTGCCTCTGATTTTGGCCTGCTAAATTATTTTTTAGCACAACTTGGATATCCGCTATCCCCGCATTCGGATTTTCATTGGAATGCTTAATATACCAGGTTAGTCTACGATCTTGCAAATCACTGGCCAACATTGCCTTCTTTATATTGTTGTCCGTGACACCCTGTGATTCCCATATATCTTTTATCACAAACCAAAATTGCTCCAGATCTTCAGTCCCTACTCCCTTGAACACTGGTAGCTTTATCACGCTGGCCATACTACTTCATGGTGGTGAGGAAGGTGGTATGGGTGAAGTCATGGGTGAAGACAGTGAAACTAGTGGTGGTGTGGGTGGGGGTGGTATGCACAAAATTCTCTGCCTTATCAAATTGATTGTACTTCTTGGTGAAACCTTGACGAGCTATTCTTCACCCCCTCGCGAAGGTGAAATCAAGGGGCTAGTGCTACCTTTGTTTCTCTATATTTTCCCACTCCGTGTAGCCGCAAACATCAATTTATTCGCATAACCCATTTTTCACACAGTAGCATCTTAATCCAAGTTTTCAAAGATTTAACGTACTTACCTCTCGGTGCCTTGAGGAAACATCATTCTGCCTCGCTATAGTTGACTGAAGTATCTACTGCGAATTCAATGATGAATCCTCCTATGATTTGATCGACGCAGTGATTGACAACGCACGTAACCTTATCTTCCGGGTTCGAGTCTGCGCACCAATTCTGGAGTCCACACAATAGGTTTGTCAAGTTTACACCTTCCTTGGCTATCTGCTAGCTTTCTGATCCACTCATACAACTCAGTAGGGAAGGATGCAAAGAAAATTTCATGTATATCGGTATACAAGTAGCAATCTAACCACTCTTCCTTTGATAGTTGCGGATAACTGTTTTCCTGCGCCACAAACTTGTGAATATTTCTATCCAACCACTCTTTAATTCCTTTCTTCTTTGGATTCTAGTGATACGACATCAGACATCTCTATGCATATCCCAATCCCGGCAACAGAACCATTTGTTGGCTTGTTGGGGCCTGACCCAGGTTCGAAGTTAATTAGACAAACAAATCCCTGTACTACTGGCCCTTTCAACAACACTTTGCGGAGCGCGAACTGAGGTCTCACCGAAAGTAGTATGGGAGGGTGCTAGAACCAAGTTTCCACACCCTTGAGATGTCTGAGAGGTTCGAATTGTCCTTTGCTTGCTCTTGCTTGCAGGTTGCTTCACGCACTTCCCGTTCCTCGTGGCCTGATACACTGCCTTTGCGCAACCCTAATGAGGGGTTGTGCCATGATCTACACCATTACCCGAGATCTTACTTATCTTCCCATGTTAATTAACTAGCTTTGCCTACTTGAATGTCTTATAATTAGAAATACAAAGCACAAAGCATTCATGCAATAAATAAACATTGTATTCAAAAATTAAATCCAATCATGCATTAAACTAGGAAAAGATACACAAAATTATATAAAAACTTCTCTTTATTGATTCTTCCAACAGTTACAGACTCAACCTACCCTGTGCACTCAGCTGCAGGGGTCCGCACACTCAGCTGCGGATGACTAGGCCTCTACACACTCAGCTGCAAAGCGTTCTTTTACTCTAAAACCCACAGACACACTTTACCCTTCAACTCAATCACTTAGACTTCTCCTACTTCTATTGGTTAGTTTGTCTACACTTAGAGCCTCACTCTATTTATACAATCCCATGGTCCGCAAACCATGGGTAGGTCTATCCAGCCGACATTACATTAAAAAAACTAGGGTGGACAACCCTGTGACTCTATTATACTTTCACGCCCCGTGCCCGCAATTCGCGGAGCTTTTACAACAATATTCGGTCAAAACTTGGGCTTTAAGCCCCAAAACATGCCTTGGGGGTATTCCATGCCCAACAAAGCTGAATTTCAAGAAAGACATCCTATTGTGGGTGTTCATTTGGTTATTAATGCTTAAGTGTTGGCTTGAGGGGGCCTGACCCAGGTTCATTGTTAATTAGCCAAACAAATCCCTACATTACTGGCCCTTTCGGCATCATCCCATAGAGCGCGGACCAAAGTCTCACCCGAAGGAGTATGGGGGGCTGCTATAACCAAGTTTCCGTACCCTTGAGATTTTTTTGATGTGGGTTTAATCCAATTATACCTGCCTTCACTCAAGTTGCTTAGCCCGCTATTCCACCCTTCAATACCTTCGCGAAAGTACAAAATCGACCTTCACATAGCTTTAACCTGTGGCTCAAGTACTTTCACACAACTATAACAACGTGTCGTGCAGATTCCTCTATTATCCTAAGTGATTCGCTTATCTTAGTCAAATACTTAATGTTATCACCGCGTAAACATATGTCCTTACTTGTGTTCACTTAACCAACACATTTACATACATTCGCACATCATATAAGCATTATAAGTTGAATTCATACCCAACATAACAAGATGTATAAACAGGAAATAAAGATGCATAAATTGTAGAATAATTCTCTTTATTGATAATTTCGGATAGTTACAGACTCGACCACCCTGCACACTCAGCTGCAAAGGTCCATGCACTTAGCTGCGAGCTTCTACCCTAGGCCTATGTGCACTCAGTTATAGAGCTTCTACCTACGCTACGACCCAAGACTTAGACTTCTTTCTCTATAGCTATGACTCTCTTAGTTGTATTCTCCTTTAACTACTTAGATCTTAGCTCTTTTTATACAATCCCATGGTCCGTGGACCATGAGTAAATCTTTTATAGCTAACATTACATTTCCAAAATAAGGGCGAACAACCCTATGACTCTTTAACACCTGCACACTTTGCAGCCAAAAAATGCAGAGTCTTTACACTTGGATTACATAATCTGACCAAAATATTGGCTTTTAGCCCCAAAACTACCCATTGGGGAATCTTGCGCCCAATAGGTCCACAACACAAACATCGTGACTCACCCTTGAGTCACTCTGCAGGTACGGAGATCTTAGCACAAAGACCTCCCAGCTCCATTTGGATGATCGCAACCTCGACAGTGCACTGAGTGGCTGCTAGCTGGACTTCTTCCACTCTCTGCTCGGTGATTGCCACTAAACTACCACCCTAAATCTTCTGCTGAGTTGCCTATAGTGTCACAAGCTTTCCTTCAATGGAAGCTGTGATCATGCCTTGTCTATCCATGGCTATAGGCGCACTTTTAGGACTGCTTTCGAGCAGCATCCACCTATTCCTTAAGTGCCTTTGTCTCATGCATCCATGCGAGCCTCTATGTAAGGGAGACCGCCTGCGCGGTCCCTTTGATATCGTCATATCTTTGTTGTAGCTCACGCGCCTCTGTCTCCAGGTGCTCTACATTCAGGTCCTCCTGCAAGGTGGTCAGGACCTCGAATGACTGTTCAAAAAGTCGCGTGTAGTCTGCTACTGCATTATCAACCGCCACTATTGCTATTGTAACAGCGGTGGCACACTATTCCCTGACTTCTAGTGGAGTTGAAGGCTGAGCCCTCAACTAAAAATCTGCGATCTATAGGTTCAACTCCAATTGAATCCTAGCCATCTCTATCTGAGCGTCACTCACCCTTGTGGCTAACTTGTAGACATGCACCTCAACCAGTTCTTCTGCCTAAATGTCCAACTCTGGGACTGTTCAATAGTATTCCTCCATAACCTGCATCATTTTCTTATTTTCTTCCATTGCCTCGTTGCGCTGCAGGCCCAACTACTCGATATTGATGCGCTGCTCGCTCATCACCTACAGAGCATGACTCTCTCTAGCCCTAAGTTCCGCGATGACTCCATCCTGCAAGAGGTGGAGAGTCTCTTGAAGGAGTGCCACCATATTCAATCCCACCCCTTTCAGGCTACAAATCCCCCTCAAAGAGGGTGATTGGGTTGAAGGATGTCTTTGAAGCCTTGGTTTTCTTCCATGGCACTGCCTTCTCTTGCGGTTGTTGACACTTGAGTTCGGTGGACGTCGTCAGTGAGTCCACGCCACCTTGTTTTGTAGGCTCCTCTGTTTCTGCCTCAACCCTGGGCGAAGGTGACTTCTGTCCTTTGTGTTCTTTTCCTCCTATCTCCTGTTGTTCTACCAATTTTGCAGCATCATGCGCTGCCTGGGTCTTAGCCTTCGCTTCCTCTTTCCTACGCTTATCATCTAGTTGCACCATTCTGAATTTTGCTTGGGTCTTAGCCTCCACTTCCTCTTTCCTGCGCTTATCATCCAGCTGTACCATTCTAAGTTTTTCTTCTTCCTTCTTACTCTGCGCAGTGGACTTGTCTATTTCCACTATGGAGCCTCTTGTAGCGTGCCACTCTAATGGCCAAGACTCGAGGACTACAAAGATATCATTATCAGTTTCCAGATATGGTAATTTACGCCATGTCTTTGTAGGGTGCTTCTGTGCCCTGATAAAGACATGGTGGAAATCCTCTTTGAAATTTGCAAAGCTTTGCAAACTAGCGTATACTGTGGGTGACAATCATAGCTTGTGATTGATCCCCATTTGGATACTCATCTCCATCAAGATCCAAAATATCTTGCTTTCTTTTATGCGTCGCATGTCCTTGGTCACCCATAGCGAAGCATACTTCACTGCCTCTGGAAGGTCCAACGCAATTTATAGGGCCTTTTGAATTCAAATCCGACCGTTCCCCCCACATTCGGGCCATTAATGCTAGATTGGCAGCAAATTATCAAGAATCTAATCCATAAATTTCACCTTAAATGCCTACTGCTTGCTCCATTGGCCACAATCTAACCATCAAATCATGAACAGTGACTTTAACGTTCACTTTTTGGTGGACCTGTGCACTATTTCCACAAGTGGCACAACTGCCTTTGCATTGTTGCGGACCCTGTGACACTTCCCTGCTTTGCGCAATCTTGAAATCGCATAGCTCCGCAACTTGGGCAGTGTAGTTTATAGTCCCACACTTCCTTTCAGCTACCTAGAGTGCTAAGACTGTGCTTTTGTTGCATACTCAGATGGTCGGGCCACTTGTGTATGGCTTCAATCGACTACCATTCACCTTTCCCGGGAAGGGATCTCCATTCAAATTAACAAACTAGAACATGCCACCATCGGTAATCTCTTTAATAGCATAGGGCCCCAGCCAATGCATTCTGAATTTCTGTGGAAATTTATAAAACTTACTGTCATACAACAACACCACGTCATTCACCTTAAAGGTGCACAACTTAATATGTTGGTCATGCCATGCTTTTTCACACTGCTTTTGGACCTTTTGATGAAATCCAGCCAAAAATATCTCTTCTTCAAGCTCATCCAACTACGTGAGCCTCTTTTCTAGGGCTTCGTGATCTATCATACCTATGAGCACTACTATGTGCAGACTAGGCACGATCTACTCCATGGGCATCACCGCTTCAACACCGCATACCAACCTAAAGGGTGTCTATCCCATTAACTTCTTGCATGTCGTCCGATAAGCCCATAGCATTGTAGGTATGCATAGGTCCCAATCACCTCGCTAAGCATTGCAAACCTTGGTCAGTACGTTTTCAAGCACTTTGTTGAATGCCTCCACTGTCCCGTTAGCCTGTGGGTGATAAGGTGTGCTCTTCTGGTGATATACCTAAAATTCTTTTGTTAGTGCGCTAATAATCTCATTCAAGAAGTGTGTACCATGATCACTCATCAAGATCCTTGGACATCCAAATCATGTCAGTACATGTTCAAATAAGAACTTCGCGGCAGTCGCACCTATGCAATCCTTCACCAGCTGCGTTTCTACCCAACGAGTCAAATACTCTATCGCGGTGATAATGTAGCTCGCCCTTGTCTTCCTTCTAGCTGAATGGGTCCTGCAAAATCTATTGCCCACTTCTCTAAAGGTTGCAATGCCATTTGTGCATTCAAAGGCATTTCATCCCTCCGCGATGGCCTGACTATTCTTTGACATACAACACGCCTTGCAATATGATTTTGAATCATGATGAAGGGTTGGCCACCACAATCTGGTGCATACAATATTTTGCGTGGTTGCTCTCCCTGCATAATTTCCTCCCATGGCACCCCCATGAGCGTCTGTGAGGATGTTGCTTCATTCAAACTCAGGTACATACCATCACAATATCTCATCAGTCCCCATCTTGTATAGATGCCCAGAAATGACAAAGAAATCTGCCGCACGCACCACTAATTCCTTCTTTTGCTGGATAGAGTATCTTTCCGGTGTAGCTCCTATTTTTAGGAAGTGTATTATATCCTCAAAATGACCATCCGTGACACACACTGCAAATAGTTGTGCATCAGGCAATCCTTCTTCCAAGTTAGTAGGTTCCTCCCCTGTTTCGATGCGCGAAAGATGGTCTGATCCTATGTTCAATCATTCGGGCTTCACAACAATTTCAAAATCGTACTCTTGGAACTATAAGATCCATCTGCAGATTCGCCCCCCAAACACAAGATTATTGACAAGGTACTTCAGCATGGAGTGATTCGTATACATGTTAAAGTGACCTCCTAGTAAGTAGTGTCAGTACTTCTAGAGCACATACACCATAGCTAGCCCCTTGCGTTCAGTGGTAGAGTAGTTCTTTTCTATTTTGTATAACCTATGGCTTGCAAACGCGATAGGGTGGTCCAAGCCTTCTCTGCCATCTTGTGTGAGTACTACCCCAGCGCTATACATGACACATCAACATGTACATGAAAGTCTTTCTTCCAGTTCGGGAAGACTAGAATCGACACAGTAACCATCGTTTCTTTTAATAGATCTAAGCTTTTCTTACAGTCATCATTCCAATAGAACATGACATCCTTCTTCAATAATTTTTCCATTGGCGCAGTGATTTGGGCATAGCTTTTGATAAACTTTCTATAATATCGCGTATGTTCCAAAGTAGCGCATAGTGATTTCACACTCCTTAGCGATTCCAAGTCCAGTATCACTGCGATCTTCACAAGGTTTACCATCAGTCCTTGTCTGTAAACCACATGCCCCAATAGGTTCTGAAAAAGGAATGTAGAACAAACACTTCTTGAGATTTAGCGCGATCTAGTATCTTCGACAAGTATCCAACATCAAGCGCAAACTCGCTACATAGCGCTTAACCAGCCCAAATATAGTCCAGTCATCAAAATATACCTCTAGGAACTTATGAATAAATTCCTTGAATGTTGCAACAACCACACATGGGAATATTGTAGGCGCATTCTTCAATCCAAACGGAATTACAGTATATTGAAAGCAACCCCTCTCAATCGCGAAGGTTGTCTTGCTCCTATCTTCAGGTACGATTTTGATTTGGTGGTACCCAGAGAACCCATCAGTGAAGAAATATGCTTCCTTGCCCCCTACATTGTCCAACACTTCATCCGTGAACGGATTCGGGAAAGGATCATGTGCACAAGCCTCATTCAGTTTTCTAAGATCCACACATATCCTTATCTCATCCTTCTGCTTCTTCTCTTGCACCACCATTGGGCTTACCCAATCAGACTCTTCCACAAGCTCAATGATGCATGCTGCTAGCATTTTGTCTAACTCTAAGTGGAGCTCCTCCTTGTTTTTCGTATTTAGACAGTAAGGACTCTGCTTAACTGGCTTCGCGTCGAGCTTTAATGTGATCTTCATCACTCCTAGATCTCTAATTATTCCTTTCAAATTCGTAAACTTGGTAGGGAATAATTCCTAATATTCGCGGAGTAATTCAATGACCTTATGCATCGTCGCGTCATCCAAGTAGCCTCCAATATTCATGAATTTCTATTCTGCCTCCATACCAATGTTCACTTGTTTTGTTTTCACCGACGCGATTATATCAGGGTTCTCAATCTATGGTCCTTGAACCTCGCGGTGGCCTTTTGTTTTTGGAATGTTGATCTTCTAGAGATTCTCATCCTCCTCTTCAGCAGTTATATTATAACATTCCAACACGCGACTCAGCTAAGTAGCCCATTCAAGCTGAATCAGGTCTAATAGGAGTCATAATTTTGAATGACTAAGGTTAAGCCTTGTAATATTGTACATACCTTTGCTTTCTACAAATGTTTTCCATATTAAAAAATTAAAAAATATAAATAGGGTATGTCCTAAAAGTAAAGAATAAGAGAAGGTCAAAAGATGAAATATATGAACCCAAAAAAACAAAAAGAGACCATGAAAGTGTGCAAGTCTATATGGCACTACTTTTTACTTTTATGCATAATAAGGATTGTGTGCAACTTGTTATTCATGCCACAGTCCATGGTAATCAAATTGTTTAATCTTGGTTATTTCATACTTTGAATTTTATGTTTATAGTTAGAGAATAGAATCTAACCAAACAACTTAATCTTGGCAGATCATTAGATAGGTAGAGAAAATAAAAGGAGCTCATCAATTTAATCTGAGCCCTTGGATGATATAAAGTTAAAATTAGATAGATTACTTTTGAAAAGAAAAATGGATGATAAGGGTTTTCTAGTCTAAATGCACCCACATAAAATGAAGAAAAAATGGTAGGGTAAGTAATGGGTAAGTAGAAGAAAGGTTGTTGAAGTATAAGATTGGTTGGATCAAAATAGATTCATCATGCTTAGACATATGTGCTAATATGAATGACCAATTATGAAGGCAAAAGAAAAGGTTTACAAGTTAATTTAATTAACTCCCCCTTAGTCATTTATTCCCCTATACTTACTAATTTCCTATCCACAAGCATGTTTTAGTACTTTTAATCCTTCAAGTCAAAGAGGCTAGAGCATTTCTCTGACTTTTGGTGGGATTGGACCCTTGGCTTAATGATTTAGAGACATCAAGTGCTAGAATCCCCTTCATAAAAGTCACCCCCCTTCATCTTCCTAATAAAACCCATTTTCCTAAGGTTAAACTCCATTTGCCTATGAAAAGTAAGTGACTCCATGATTAAATTCCTTTTCATTCAAAAAACCCACAAAAAACATTTTATCCTAAGTATAAAGCGGGTGCACAAACATTAACTTCTTACTTAGGGGTATATCCATTCCACCCATCACATTTGATATTAATTTTTGATGTAATTATATAAACACCCAATATACCTTTTCCTGTATATAATTAAATCCCCTATATAAATATTCCGACCCTTAGTTTTAATATAAACTATATAATTTACACCATATCCCAAAAAAACCCACTTAATTTACCAAATCTTGATAAACCTATGTTAATCCTATCATTAAGTTCCACCTGATCCCCTAACCTCGTGATTAACCCCATGTTAATCACAAACCATTGTGATTAAGGCCCCTGGGCCCCCCTTAAACTCTTGTTCATTTCCTCCACGCAATTTTGCCACCCGACTACCGTTTGATCAATCGTGCCCTCATTCGACGGTCCATGGCCATATTGGCTTCTCCCGACAGCTGATTGTTACCTGCCTAATAAAGCAGTTTTTCCTGACCCCTCCTTTGCTACATATCAAGCACGAAACCAAATTGGGCACCCCTCCTCAATACCGCCTTCACCACAAAAGTGGTGCGATGGCCTGGAAAACCGCCTCCCCGCATAAGACAAGACCATCACTGTTCACTTAACTAATCT
This sequence comes from Pinus taeda, assembly GCA_000404065.3. Lineage (NCBI taxonomy): Eukaryota > Viridiplantae > Streptophyta > Pinopsida > Pinales > Pinaceae > Pinus > Pinus taeda. The sequence goes on along the minus strand of APFE030110093.1, from coordinate 37,080 downwards.
CGCACCAAATTTAAAAAGTTTCTCGTTAAAACCCTAAAAACCCTGGTTTTCATTCCTTTTGCCCTATTTCATAGTAAAACCTATCTAACCCTTCTGGCGCCACCTTGAACCTCTGCAATACAATTTGACCTCCAATTACTTTCAAAAACATTGCCATGGCTCCTTCCCCAAACATCCCTGTGCAATAAATCCATCAATTGCCTTTCCTACCAACCTATGTTTTATTAATGATTGTTGTATCTTGCAAGTAATTCGCAGAAGACCAGAGCTTGGATAAACAGTTTTGATACTAGTAACAAAACTTGTTTACTCCAAGACTAAAAAAGAAATCTATTTAAAAACCTTCATTCAGAAGAAGAAAACAGTTATACACATAACAGAGAAAGAAATCATTCACACAGAGACATTTACTATTAAAAAAAAGGAACCAGATAGAGCATACAGTCAAAAGGAAAATAGATCAAACATACAGAAAGTTCATCAATATCCATTACCGTATGCTAATACATATAAAAGACTAAATGATTTACTGTTGAAATACACAGTAAAAAGTTAAAATGTACAGTAAAAGTAAAAAAACAGTAAGGATATTGACAGGTCATCAAAATAAAAGTGTATTGGATGAAAGAGTATCAATAAAAGTGTATTAGATTGAAAAATCAAAGTGAAGATAGATGAAAAAACAGAGTAGAAATGGTACATTTTCCAGAAATTTCTTTTTTAAGCCATAATTTGTAGAAACTATTGTGGCCAATCCAAGATTCATTTTGAGAAACTAGAGGAGGTTTGTGTTCCTAAAATGCCAATATACAAAGCCCTCTCTCACATTTTACACAGGTATTACAACAAGGGAGATGAATGCATATCTTCAGAGCCTATGTTTCAGACTGTGCAAAGTCCTGTTTTTTACATCTTTTTATAGAGAATATTGTGAACAACTGGAGCTGAATTTTGGGAAAATTAAAGAGGTTTATCTCAATAACATACTTATCTACAATAACCTCTTTCACCTTTTACATATCTATCTAGGATTGAGATATACAAAGGTATCACGAGACCCTCATTTTGCAGAATTTCTGGGGCATAATGCACAAAGGAAGGAGGCAATTAGTGACTTGGAAGCCTCATCATCAATTAATAGTTGCTATAAAATTTGAATTTCTCTTCTTTGTCACCCTAAATCCATAAATATAGTACCAAATAGATTCATTAGTTTTGAGTGTCCTTTATTTAAGTTTTATTAATGTAAAACAGTTTGAGATATCTGTAAAACCAACATTGATATTTTTTCAAGATATTTCAGTTTAGAATTTGTATGAGTACTTCTTCATTTGAAGTATTTTGGTGTGGATTCTTAGACATTTCTATAGACTTCTTGATCGAAAGATTGTAAATTGATTGGATCATTTTCTGAGCCAGCAAGCTGGATTGATGAATAAAGACCAGATATTTCAAAGGATTCATGTGTTGAGCAAAGTGCAGACAAGTATTTTCTCACGTTGTTGTTATATTTCTTAAAGTTTTCCATAATGTATATCTTAATTTCAATGCTATGACTGGAGTGTTATCTCAAAATTTGTTTAATTACACTATGTTTTAACAGTTAGGCAAATACATGTTTTGTACTGATATCTAAGTTAAGGAATTCTTAATTGCTTCTTAGTTTAGGTTGTTTCTTTATAATCTATAGCAAAGGAGTCTTAATTGCCATTTGTTTCCGATTACCCTTTGTTCCTCATTTAAGTCCCAGTCTAAGAATTCTTGATTGCTCTCTCACCCTGATTCAAACCATTTCACCCCTCTGGCCCAAAGACCTACATTCTACTATGCTATCTTGCCCTTTGAGCATTCCCTTTAGTGAGTTAATCCAGTTCTACTGCCCTTCTATTAATTCCATAGCCCAATGGTCTAGAGACATCATTCTATCCATCTGTTTAAAGAATCCCACCACCCAATCTCAAATACAAATAAAAAAAACCCCCTGAATAATCATAATTAGCCTAAAATTAAAACAAACAAAGATAAATCATATAGAGGGAGCCCTTTCTAAGTCTAGGTTGCCTACAACCTATGCTCCAAAGTTGGTTTGTGGTTACCTTGGTGATTTCTTTATTTAAGCTTCAGAAATTACTGAGTGATAACAACCCCCTGCAGCCATCCCATGGGTATTATTTTCTACTGATTCACCATCCTTAGTTGAATTGGAGACCATTGCAGTATAGGTCTCCCCATTCACTCCCAAGACTGCTTTGGTAGGACATTCGCATCTAACCCCATGTACAAAATGACCTAATCCATTTCATACTCTCCTATTTGTGCAGTCAGTCTCATCTCCCGTCCTGTCCTCATTTTATGCTTTCCAATCTTTCGTACCACATGCGGCTCACCTGGCGCAGTTCCAACGCATCTATTAATGAGTTCTTGTAGCCCTTTTATAGCCTTACTATCGCGCAGTAACTTCATACAGGTTTCCAAGAAAGTTGTGAGCATAGAAGGGTCCATCTTCGGCTCAGGCTTATCCTTGCTTCCTAAAGTGGAGGCCTCAGCGAAGCTCTTCTTAGCTTCCATGAAGGCTTCCCAAGCGTGCTCCAAATCAAACTCAACCTCTTTCGTCGGGGCCTTGCGAACCCATGTACTGTCTTCTGGTTGTTTCCCCTTGTTATCTATCGTTGCGATTCCACTCCAGAGCACTATATTTACGTTCAGATATTCCTCGCGCGGCTCAAACCTCATCATATGTACGTTCTTAGTCAGGGGAGGTAGTAGCACCCCTTTATCACGTATCCTAGCTATCAGTGTAGGACAATCTTATATTTCATGATCAAATAGTTTGCAATACTTGCACGACGGACGCGTTGGATTAGTGCAATCATGGGCATAGTGTCCTGGTCCTTCGCAATTGTAGAAAATAAATTATCCTTGACCTCTACCAAGCCCTCCTCCGCCTCGGCCTCATCCACCCCCCTGAAATCCTATTCATGCCATACATGCATTCTGGTCAAGTGGCCACGTTTCAGCCTGAACTTGATAGGTGGGAGTTCTATCAATGATCAATTCATAGCTCCTGCAAGTACGCTCATCATGTTCTACCGACCTACAAAATTTACAGAATAGTTGTTACGGTGCTTGCACATACTTCTGTAGCAAGTGACAGTTATCGGTGGCATGTTTTTTAGCTACCTGATAGATAGCACACCATAAAGCAGGTGTCACACTAGGTCATGCTTAAGATTTTGGCCTTAAAGGCATTGGTCCTCCTCCTGCAAGGTAATTTACAAAGACTAGGCAAATGGTCTTTGTCATGACCCTGACTCTTGCATTTCAAGCACCATACCTCCTGACGTACCTCTGGCTGAACCATCCTGTCTTGCTTCAGACTTTGCATCTCAAGGCACAGATTCTTCAGTTGCACATGGATCTGTTGGACTCCTATATTAGGATCCTACATCGGTGTTTCATGTAGTCTCATGGAAATTTCCAAGGCCTCTGCCTGAGTTGTTATCTTTTGTTGCGACAGTGCACTCCTTAAGTGTAGTAGTAGTGAAGCCACAAACCACTCGTGATGCTTTCCATATGTCAAGTTCATGTTGCCTTCGGGGATCATACATTTCAGCCTTTGATCTAGTTCCCAAGGCATCTTGCTTGGTTGCATTGTGATCTCTTTGAATCCCACAATCGACTGTGCTTTAGATTTAGGCCTGCTAAATTCCCTATTTAATGCTACTTGGATGTGTGTTACTTCAACATTCAGGTTATCGTTAGAGTACTTAATATACTAGGTTAGCGCGCGATCTTGCAGAGCACTAACTAGTGTCACTTTCTTTATATGATCATCTGTAACACCTTGAGCTTCCCATACGACCCTCACAACGAACTAGAATTTGTCCTAGTTCTCATTTCCCAAGCCCTTGAACAAAGGAAACTTCACTGTATTTTCCATACTGAACCACGGTGGAAGTGGAGGTGGTACGGGTGAAGTTGGAGGCTATGGCAGTGAAGTCAGAGGTGGTGTGGGCGGAGGTGGTATTCATGGGAATCCTTGTCCTATTAACAAAATAGAACTTCGTGGAGAGACCTTCTCTATCCCTTCTTCATCCTTGCGCGGAAGTGAAATCAAGGGGCTATACTCCGGACCCTTATTTCCTTCACTTCTGTAATTTTTTCCACTTCGAATAGTCCCAAACATCAAGGTAGCTGCATAACCTATTTTTTGCACAACAACATTTTAATCCAAGTATTCAAATATTTTACGTACTTACCTTGTGGTCTTTTGAAAAAATGTCGCTCTGCTTCGCTATAGCTGACTGAGGTGTCGACCGCGAATTTAGTCACAAATCCTCCTATGATGTGATCGAGCCAATGATCAACAACATGGGCAATATTATCCTCTAATTCTTCCAACCTTCGTACTAGCCCTTGGGTCCACACAATAGGACCATCAAGTTTCCACCTTCCTTGGCTATCTACTCTTATAGCTCAATAGGGAAAGAACATAAAAAGATTTTGTGGATCTCTGTATACAGGTATTAGTCCAACCATTGTTCTTTTGACAGTCATGGGTTTATGTTCTCCTGTGCCATGAATTCGTGGAACTTTCTATCCGACCACTCTCCAATCTCCTTCTTAGTTGGATTCCAATGATATAACATCACACATCTTTTATGCAGATTCTGATCCCGACAACAGAACCATTTGTTGGTTTGAGGGGGCTTGAACCAGGTTCAACATTAATTAGCCAAACAAATCCCTACACTACTGGCCCTTTCGACATCATCCCGTGAAGCGTGGACCAAAGTCTCACTCGAAGCAGTGTCAGGGGATGCTGGAACCACGTTTCCGCACCGTTGAGATGGTTGTCATGTCGGTAATTTATTCTAGCTATACTTGCCTTCGCGCAAGTTTCTTAGCCCTCTGTTCCACCCTTCAATACCTTCGCGAAAGTACACAATCAACCTTCACGTAGCTTTAACCTGTGGCTCAGGTACTTTTGTGTTTCTATAGCAGTGTGTCGTGCAAATTGCTCTATTATCCTAAGTGATTTGCTTATATTAGTCAAATAATTTATCACCGCGTAAATAGATGTCCTTACTTGCGTTCACTTAACCAACACATTTAGATACATTCACGCATCATATAACCACTATAAGTGAAATTCATACCCAACATAACAAGATGCATAAAAAGGAAATAAAGACACAAAAATTGTAGAATACTTCTCTTTATTGATAATTCCGGATAGTTACAAACTCGACCACCCTGCGCACTCAGCTACAAGGGTTCATGCACTCAGCTACGGACTTCTACCCTAGGCCTTTGCGCACTCACCAGCAGAGCCTCTACCTAAGCTACGACCTAAGACTTAGACTTCTTGCTATAAAGCTATGAATCGCTCCATTGTAATCTCCTTTAACTACTTAGAGTTGAGCTCTTTTTATACAATCACATGGTCCATGGACCATGGGTAGATCTTTTACAGCCGACATTACATTTCAAAAATAAGGGCATACAACCTTATGACTCTTTATCACCTACATGCTCCGCGACTGCAAAATGCGAATTCTTTACACTTGGATTACAAAATTTGACCAAAATATGGGCTTTTAGCCCCAAAACTACCCTTGGGGGATCTCGCACCCAACATGCCCCCAACAAAAACATCGCGACTCACCCTTGAGTCACCCTGCAGGTGTGGAGATCTTAGTGCAAAGACCTCCCAGCTCCGTTTGGATGACTGCCTCGACAACGCACTGAGCGGTCACCTGCTGGACTTCTTCCACTCTCTACTCAGTGAATGCCACCCTGAATTTCTTGCTGACTTACCTGTAGTGTCGCGAGATTTCCTTCAATGGAAGTTGTGATCATATATGCCTCATTCTAGGGCTAAAACAAAATCTTGTCTCTATTGCACTTTTAGAAGGTTGTGGTTATGATGTGATATTCAACAAAGGAAAGAAACTCCTAAGGCAGATAGCCACGGGATAGGTGAATCAGATCAGGGTTCATGTGAAGAACCTGTACAAGATAGATGTGGAGGATTGTGCTACATTGAGCACAAATGTGGACAAGGTGCAGAGCCACGGTGTCAGCGAAATTTGGCATAGAAGACTTGGCCATTTGCATCATGGTGATTTGAAGATCATGCAAGAGATAACCACAAGTCTCTCCAAAGGAGCACTTGAGTAGTAGGATGTATGCAAAGGATGTACTTTAGGGAAGTACACAAAATACAGATTCCATGATTTGGAAAATAAAGCACATGGAGTCCTTGAAAGGATCCACTTTTACTTTTGTGGACCTTTCTCAATAGCCTAGACTGGTAGGCAAAAATATTTTGTCTTTTTGATTGATGAATTCTCATGAAAGTGTTGGATCTTCTTCATGCAGAAGAAATATGAGTCATTCTCAAAGTTTCTTGAATTCAAGGCATTGGTTGAGAGAGAAACATGAAATAAGGTGGAGGATTTTAGGAGTCGTAATGGAGGTGAGTACGTCTCGAATGAATTTAAAAATTTATGTGAAAAAGAAAGCATTTAACGAGAGTTGATAACACCCCACAACCCACAACAAAATGGGTTTATGTTGTCTCTACTACAATGCCCTCCAAAAACATTTCCTGCACCAAATTTTAGAGCCTACCTTAGTCTTGTACATCATCATCGAAAACATTGAAATCCATTCCATGTGTTTTCTCTAAGTGTTGTGGTCCCTTTTATGAGAAAATTAAAATGTCATCTTTTCTCATGTTAGGTGTCGTACAATCTATATAAGCCTGTTTTGGTGGTTTCAAGGGATTATCTTTGTGAATGAGTTGATCCTACTATGTAAACATCTATCACACTCATTCCTAAAGTTGTAAGAATTGTCGGACAAGTCTCGTCACGGTCATCGAAAAGCATATCTTTAGTGTCACACTTGTCGTGAGTCATCATGAAGTTGTCACACTAAGGGAAATGTGTGGTTCATGTGTCATGGATGATCTATGTTTTTGTATCATCAAGTGGTCTAAGTCTATGATCATAGTCAAGTCATGTCACTGATCACATCAGTTCATTGATCCCACATTTAGCTAAATTCTGGAAATTTCCCAACAACTTAGCCTCATCCAACACTCATCAACTGTGCATTGCACAGTTGTAGCCCTCAAGCTGCAATATTTCCCCTTGAAAATGTTCAATGCACATTTCATGCCTCCCATGACTAAGCTCGACATTGTTCTAGTGCTTAATCCCAGACCTTGACCCCTAGAATGGAGCAATATAACCCTCCAACCTAGCCTCAATTGTGCATTGTGCAATATGTGAGCTCAAGCCTAGCCATTGAGCTCTTAAGCTGTGAAATTTTTCAATCAACATGTATTATTTTCCTCCTATAACTGTGCAGTTGGTTGAAACACTACAAAAGCCTTCAACCCAGCACATTGAGTCACAAAACTGTACAATTTGCTTGCACAGTCTAGCCTGAACTGTACATTATGTAGTTTCAAGGCTCAAGCTTTGCCCCTGACTTCCTAAGATGCAAAATTGTGCAGTCACTAAGCCCCTCCCTTAGCCCACAACCTGGTTCCCGCTCAGTGGATCAACATGCACCATCTTGACTAGGGGTTTATCAGACTGATGTCATCTCGTCATGAGTGAATTGCATATGTAGGTACTCTATCATACCATGACACGATAATGGAGAAGGAGATGGAGAAGGAAAACATGTTGAAAGACGTCTTTGTAGTTGATTATGCAAGCTAATCAATCAAGAGAATATAAAGTGACACTAGTTTGTGACCACAACTCAAGACTCGATACCATTGAAGACTCTTTTCATCTAAGCCATAAGGAGGTGGATAGAAGAGCATCCTCAAGAAGACATGTAGCAAGCATCAACAAAAGTGTCTTGATGTTTCCATGTAATCAAGAAGTCTATGTTAGCATTGTCATGTCATGAGTTGTTATATGCCACATCATTAATGTGGATTATGTAATTATCTATTCAAAATGTATTGAAGAGGTATTGTAAAGTTCAAGTCCATGGACACATACAAAATATGAAGAGTTATGTAAATTAAGTTGAAAATTCATAGGAAGTCAAACAGTCATGAGGGTAGTCAAAGACTCACAAGGGAGGGGAAGCATCACCCCATTGATTATATATACACCCTCATTGTATGAGAAAATAAATTTTCACCTTGGCGCCTCCCACAAGGAATTAGAAAGACAACCTAGTTCTTTTTAGGAGCAAGGAGTGGCTCCAATGCTCCACCAATGGGGCTAGTGGTGTTCATTGTATACATGTGTCTTGTGACTTTTACTTAATATCATAAGCCTCATGGCCAAGAAGTTCTTCCTACATGGATTATGGATATTTGTAAGACTATTCTATGGATGTTTGTAATTCATATTTTCTTTCATCTGTGCTAAAGTAGTTGAACTATTTTGGTTATTTTAGTACTTATCTTATTGATAATGTGTTGTAATGGTTGCTATAACTATCACATCCTTGTGGACTATTCCACTGAATGTTAGACAAATCTTTCATATTTATAATGGTTTCAATGACCATCGCATCTTTGTGGACTATTATGCTGGGTGTTAGACGTATATTTTCTATGTGTGTGTGTCTGTACTAGTGTGGTACTATTACCTATATCCTAGAGGCTCACTTTTCTTTCCCTCCACAGTAGAAGAATCTTGACACACATACAACCAAACACTCACCAATCATACTCACCTGTTGATCCAAGATTACCTGTTCATGAATCTCTTGTGTTGAACTTTGTAGCTAAGGAAAACCTCTAAGCAGACATGGAAGCTAGGTCAATATCCCAAATGGGGCTCCTATCCCAAAGGTTAAAGGTCTAATTGGAACTTCACATCGGGGAGATCCCCTTTGTTGATGGATTTCCAAAACTGTCAACAAAATGTCACTAGAAGGAGGGCCATATGACAAGTTTAGCCCTTTGAGTCTATTTTGAATCTCTTATCGTAAATGGATCATCCTCAAATCATACTCCCTGGGTGTTTTTCTAACTTGTCCCCTGGTGAACTTTCAATCCCCGATGAGTCTATCCATGACTTGTATTAACTCAAGTTTGATGGTGAGTGTGATACGTCCTTTGTCGAGCATGCATCTAATTTTTTTTAAGTTCTGTGAATATTATGAAATTGATTGTATTATTTTTTTCCTCGTCCTTGAAGGTCAAATTAGTCGATTGTGTCACACTCTACTGCCTACCTTGATTAATTCTCTTGAACATCTCATCGAGGAGATTCATTTAGGATTTGATAAGTATGATTACCAAGATATTTATACAATAATCAATCAGCTTAGAATGGAGCCTGATGAATCAGTTGAGGATTTCTCTAATCGATTCCTTCACCTTTGTTATGAATTTGGTGAAGAAGATATGTATTGGGATTTCTTGAAATAATTTTTTGAGAATTTAGTTCATTTCCCTTTGCATGGTGAATCAGAACCACATGATGTATCTTCTTCCCCAACTCTTGTAAATCAAGAGACACCCCTAATTTTAGAGGAGGAATTGACTACTCCTTTTGTTCCTTGTCCTCCTCCATTTCCAGTTCCAATGAGGGTGCCTCTTTGCGATGATAGTAAAGATGGGAAATATGCACATCAAATTCCTAATTCATCTTCTTATACTCCTTCCACTTTTCATGATTCAAATCCAATAGAGGAAATGCCACAATGGCTCATAAAGCCTAGGGTGAAACCCATTTTTTCCATTCCTCAATATGGTATCAACATTCATAACTCTAGTCTTGAATTTGATTTGTTTTTCCATCATCCTCTATCATCTACTTAACATGACTCTTTGTGTCATGACCCTCTTAATCAATCTGCTCCACCAGCTAGTTTTTCACACACTCCTAATTTTCAAGTTGCTCGTTCAAATTGTAATCAGGTTCAAGATAGTTACATTACACATGTAGAGGAGCAACAAGGTTAAGATTATTTCATTCTTTCTTCTCTATTTCAAAATCATCAGTGTCAAGATGATGCTCTTCCATTCTTGGATGATTTTCAATATTCTAATCTTGGTAGTGAATCAAATGAAATCAATTTGTTCAGATCTATATTCTTGGGAAACAATCATTATGATGATGCTAATTCTGTTAATGTACATGATGATGAATTCCCAAGTGCACCAACTGATTTTTTAATTACTCTAGAAGATGGTGATCTAATAGAGTTAGATCTGGGATATGATGCAACTGAAGAAAATGTTCTTATTGAAACTTCCTCTTCATCCCACTATCCCTTTTTCTCACTTGTTTGCGATGAACATACTCCATGCTGTTCAATTTATTCATCGGATGGGGTCACTTCTCAATTTGACATAAGGTAGTGAGGTTTTCCATGTCGATGAAAGAGAAAATAATCAGATCATTGAGTATCCTTTCCATCTTGTATCATCTCTTGTTTTGCATGAAGACAACTATTCAATTCAACTTCCTCATGAAATTTCTCCGATTCATACATCTCTAGACTTGCGATCAGAAGATTCTTTCGACTTGAGTAATGTGGTTGTCAAAGTTGAAAACTATGATCAAATCAATGAAGAAGATGGCTACCATTTGGTTGATAGTGATCTCATTAAAATAAATGAAAATAGTTGTCCTCATATCATGCATGATCCAATTCAATCTTCAAAATGTGATATTATTGTTATCACCCCAAGAAACTCTTCTAGGTTGTAGCTCGGAGATGCTCGGGACATTACTAATTCAACTTAATGTTACAGATGGATGAATGTAAGGAATGATGCTTTTTCAAGCCAGATAGCCATTCCTACTTTGCTTAACTCTAGACATGCATGAACACCCCCAGTCTACAAGGCTTTAGACCACCAATTACTCACAGTTTTAAGGATTGGGTGAATATGGAGAATACTAACCACACTAGCAAATGCACAGGACCCTGTGATGGTCAGCTGCAACCAGTAAAGAGGTCTGCAAATCTAATTCCGTAATGTACAGATAGGATGACAACTCTATGGAATTAGGTGGAAAGAAACCTGAATAACACATTCATTGATACATACAAGATTCTAACACAGAGGTAGGATGACAGGTCCTCTAATGATAAACATCAAGAGTTCAGGAAAACTGCATAGCAGGCACAACCTAGAACAGAATAGGAATGGAAAGTGAGCAATTAACAGCAAAAGAAGCTTGTATTAGCTTAAAATGAAGACGAGACGCTGCAAGTATCAAAGCAGTTATAGTCTCCAGAAGTTGAACCTTACATCAAAACAACAACCATCAACCCCAATTACATCTTATTTCTGCGTATATATAGGATTTGAATACAAAGGCACTCGACCATTCTAGGTGTGGAGGGGTCATAATTGACCACCAATCACTTTAATTGCCTGATGGAGTCTCTAGTGCAATTTGCCTACTTTAATCAATAAATTTGATCTTCTCAGGTGCTCTACTATCATTCTCGAATGGTTGGAGTGTCATATGGAATGGAGTCCCATAACTGTTAAATAAATTTGCTTGATCGAGCTATGTTCTTTTCCTTCTCGGTCCTACTGTCTCTTGAATGCAGTTTTTGAGGAACTACTGCAATTAGTATCGAAGAATGGTTATCTTCATCCTTTGGGAGCATGGAACGATCAAAGGTCGCATACTGCATGGCAGGTGGACGAACTGGATGAAGGAACAAGATTGACCGTCGGATTGAACAGATGGATGGAAGGTATGGCTTGGCGGGGAGTACCGGGAGATATGGAAGCAGAGTGAATGTAGGTCGTTGGATCTCAAGCAGACAGATCCAACGGTCATCGGGCTTCGAAGGTGAGCGGGTGTTACTGAGTGGGAGAATGGGTTTGAGCGGTAAGTGGTATTGCTCGCACCGCCATTGGGGGTTGGGCGGTAAACGTATAATGGTGTGCGATACCACCCGGAGGGCGACGCATGGCAGCGGAAACCACTCTTGATAGTGTGTTAACGGGCTGTCACTTCACAGGCGCGGGAAGAGAAAACGTCATCCGGTCGTGGCAGAGGTGATTGGACGGCGGGGAAACAAAAGGGCAGGTTATTCATTGAATGTAGTGGGGGAACCGTTGGATCGATATTTGGTGATCGGCGACTATGATTTAAAGGCGACTGTGGATTACAGAGGCATAGGGTCATGTGGTGGCGGTGCTATGTAGCTTTAAACTTAGCGCTTTGGGGCTTGAAGAAATAGGGGCTTATGCCGATTTTTGGAGGAAAAGCAAAGGTAGCGGGGTTAAGGGAGAGTAAGTGGAATGAAGGAGAAGAAGGAAGATGACTGCTGTGAGCTCTCTTTTGAGCATAAACACATGGCCAAGCTTGTATTTTGCCCTCCAAATGTTAAGATATGTAGCAGAGCTAACATTAGCTCCTTCTGGGTATGAGATCCTCCTTGTGAGGTCTCAAGAACTACAGATCATTGCCTTTCCTATGAAAACCACATTAACAAAATTTACTAGTGTTCCATTGGGCATGGAGTCTAACTGAGCCTACACAAAAATTGATAAACTAACATATTTACAACCTTAAGGCCAAAATACCTTCAATAACATAAGTTTTTCAGGAAGTGCCCATTGACTGGGCCATCAAAAGTTGTTCCCCTTTCCATCCTTTGTAGTATGAAGGTATTGTTCCCTTGAATATGAGAGGTGTTAAAAAGCTCTGTCCAGAAAGCTTCAAACTTCCCATGGTTGCCTTTCTTCTCTTTCAGTGCATCCCACTTTAGAACCAAGTCTCTAACCTGAAAATTATCTGTTTTTGTCCTTCTGTCAAAAGCTTCCTTGATCTTCGTCTGATGTGCCACACACCTTTCAACCAGTTGTTCCCTGATTTGGTGTACCTCTACTAAATCAGTGATTCTTTTTGCCATATACTCTTCCTCATTTTGCTCTTCTTGTAAGAACGTTGCCACAAGGACGGTTAACTGAATTGGGAACACAGCCTCAGTGCGATATACCAGCTTGAATGGAGAATTCCCTGTGGATTTCTTAATGGTCACTCTATCAACCCACAGTGCATATTTGAGCTTAGAATCCCAATTCATTTTGTTGTCCTCCAACGGCTTTTGTTGGAATATTCTGCTAGACCATTTTCTTGAGGGTAGTATGAGGTGGAATAAACCAGTTTAATGCCCATTGAACCACACATGTCCACCAATTATCCTGCCCTGAAGGCTACTGCATTGTCTGTGACTAATTTATGTGGACAACCAAATCTGGTGAAGATATTCTTTGTCAAAAACTTCATGACCACATGATGATAAGCCTTTTTTGTAGGGATGGCCTCAATCCATTTAGTGAAATAATCAGTGGCTACTAAGATCCATCTATTTTGGCCACTGGAATGTGGATTGATTTCTCCAATGAAATCTAAGCCCCACTACTGAAAAGGGCCACTAGCATGTATAGGCTTTAAGGGCAGGGACTTCAATTGTTGTTTCCCTTCAAATCTTTGGCAGCTATCACAAGATTTAACAAATGAAAAGACATGAGCAAACAAGGTGGGCCAATAATACCCAGCTCTGAGGATATTATGGGCTGTAGTTTTCCAATAATGATGTCCACCACATATGCTGGAATGAAATTGCTGCATTTCTTCAATGGATTGTTCTTTGTCCATACACCTCAAAAGAATCCCAAAGGGGTCCCTCCAGTAGAGCAGATTTTCATGGATGCAATATTTTGCTGTCCTGAGCTTAATAGTCCTGGCTTGGCTTGAACTAAAGCCTGGAGGGATTTCTAGCTTCAACAAGAATTGGGCTATTGCGGAGTACCATTCACAAGAAGCTAGATTTTCTGCTAATGACTGCTTTTTTCCTGGTTCAGCTGCTTCTTCTTCTGTTTGGTCATTTTATGAAATTGTGCCTATGAGGCTTATGTCCAATGTTCTGCAATTTCTTTAGCCAATAGTTTGGCAAGGCCTTGACTTTTGACAAGCTTGGTGGGCTTCAGTTCTATATTAAATTCACTTAGCTTTGCAATTCATTTATCCCTTCTTCCATTAGCATCAAGCTACGTTAGGACATCCTTTATTGAAGCAGAGGACACATATGCAATTATCTTGGAATGCATAATGTAAATTCTGAAAGCCTTCAAAGATTTGATAAGAGCATATGCCTGTTTCTCAATGATATCATACCTCAGCTCGGCATCCCTTAAGGTTTTGCTGAAAAATGCCACTAGTTGCTCTGAACCTTCTCCATCTACTTGCATTAAAACTGCTGCAATGGTGTCATTAGAGGCAAAAGAAAATATGTGGAACTCCTTGTTGTAATCTAGACTACTTAAAGTAGAAGCTTCCATAATAGCTTTCTTAATGGACTCAAAGGATCTTCTTTTTGCATTAGTCCATTTGATCTCTAACCCCTTCCTCAGCATGGAGGTAATATTATTTACGAGTTCTACAAAATTTGGGATAAACCTCCTCACAAAATTTATTTTGCCTAGAAAGGACTGGATATGTTTCTTTGATCTCAGGACAGACAAAGTCTGTATTGCTTTTACTCTTTCTGGGTCAATTCGGACACCTGCAGTAGAAACAACATGTCCTAACAACTTGCCTTCCTTGAAAGCAAACTGTGAATTTTTAGGATTGACTGAAATCCCAAACCTTCTGCACTTCAGGAACACTTTCTTCAAATGCTGAAAATGGTCATGATGGCTGTTGGAGTATACTATTATATCATCAAGGCAGATAAGGACAAACTTATCCATAGCTCTCTGAAAGGTGGCTCCAACATTCATCAACCCAAAAGGCATCTTGGAGTACATAAAAGTGCCCCAAGGAGTGGTGAATGCAATCTTCTCTTGGTCATCTGGATGTACAGCAACCTGATTATACCCTGAAAATCCATCCAGGAAAGACATCACTCTGGCTCCTGAGACCTTCTGCAGCAAATGCTCCATCTTGGGTAGATGGTAGTTGTCTTTCTCAGAGCATTTATTCAAGTTTCTGAAATCAATGCAGAGCCTAATATATCCACTTTTCTTCCTCACCACTACCAAATTGGCTACCCATTTTGAATATCTGAGAGGGACTATGATTTTGGCAGCCAGTAACTTCTTGATTTCTTTTTCAATCAACGGGAGGAGCAAAGGATTTATTGGTCTCAGCTTCTATTCGAAAGGGATGGTGTCTTTCTCTAAAGGAATTTTATGCTGGATGATCTTTTTATTATATTTTTTCAGATCACTATATTCCGAGGCAAAGACATCAGCAAATTGCTTCGTTAAATTGCAGTATTCAACACTTTGAGCAGCAGATAGATGGGTGGACAGTTTACATATCTTGGATGATCTGGGCTCCCTATATTGTGCTTATAGACTGCATATTGTTCTTCTTTTTGGGCAGCCTTATAAGGCACATCATTCTGATCAAACAGTCTTTCTAAAGGAACTAAACCCTTAGGTATATGATTGTTGGGCAATTGGACAATGCTACCTTTACCAATTATGTTTCTAGGCTGGGATTGGGGGCTTTCTTCCAAGGCTTCATTCTCTTGGTCAATTTGCATTTCAGAGAACTCATCAATGACTTGCAGAAACCTATTCACTTCATCATCATCTTCAAAAACCTTCCAATGCTGAACATTATCAGGCAAGGATGGTCTATATTTCATTTGAAGTTCATAAACTAGTCTGGGAGGCATGGGAGGGATAAACATGTTAGCAAACACAACAAGGGAATCAACAATCTATTTTTTAACTCTGGGAATATATGAGATACAAAATTTATCAAAAGAATCTTTGAGTCTCCATACCTCATCTCTGTATGCTTTCAGCCTTGGGTGCTTTGCTTGAAACATTTTGTTTACTTGCTGAATGATAAGATCAACATCTCCAAACACCTCTATGTTCCTGATTACTCTGTCTTTAGCTGCATTAAGGCCCAATACCAGAGCCTCATACTCTGCTATATTGTTGGTGACTTGGAAGGCCAGCTTAAAAGACAGATGTGTGTTTTCTTGTTTTGGAGATATCAGCACCACCCCTGCTCCTGTAGTAAAACCCTGGAACATACTCCATTAAAGAACATCTCCCAGAACTGACTTCCTTGATCCCGCTCAGCCTGGATTATTGGTTTCTTTAACTGCATTACGGCCTTCTGAGATGCTTCAATTTGGAGAATACATACTCCAAAGTCAGTGTTCACAGCATAAATGGGATGATTAGAAGGATTCTTCTCATCATTGATGATGTATGCCAATTGTGCTTCTCTATACAATCTCCTGCTTTCTCCTCCAAAAACTGGGACAGTGGCATAAGATAGATCATTTTGCAATGTCTCACCTAGTCTCTTTATCCACCCTCTAGACAACAGCATGCCAAACTTAGGAGGCACATCTGCTACCACGATGTCCATTACCATGCTCTTCATGGGCAGCTGAGTTAGGGTAATGGCTAGGTATTTGATTAATCCTAGGCATTTTTCCTTTTGTGAACAAAGGAGAATAGATCATGATATGGTCTAGTGATATCAAGGCCTAACTCCTCCATGACAGCTTTGGGCATCAGATTGCGGCTAGCTCCCGTATCTAGCAGGAAATTATGGAGGATTTTGTCATGAATGGTCAAGGAGACATAAAACAATGGAGAATTATCATCAGCAGGTTCGGTCATCGGGCTAAGCACAACTGCAGGCTTATCATATTGCAAATTGACAGAGTCAGTGGAGTTTTGTGTGGTTTTCAGCTCAAGAGCATTAAGGATAGGCTTTCTGAAAACTTCATTCCTTACCAGTTCCATCAGAGGCACAAATATTTTTAACTTCTGAACTTCTGATTCAAAGATGAAAGAGGAAAGGGACTTGTCAAAACATCTTACCTCTTGAGTTGGTGCCTTGAGGATGACTAGGTCAACTGCTGGCCTTTTCTGTCTAGTATTCTATGACTCTGTTGGGACAAAAACTTTTTGGGTAGGATTCTCCTTGACATTGTTTGCTTTTGACCTCAGATTATATCTTTGTTGCTCATCAATTTGTAGAACAACCTCTCTGTCCCTGACTGTTTTGGTCCTGCAGCAATGATTCTTCGTAGGTAACCAATGTCAAAAAGGCCACATTGCCTTTATCTTCCATGCAATGAATTTCATCCTCTTCTTCAAACTGCTCCTCCTCCATGACTACGTTTTGAAAAGGAGCCTTAAATTTTTGTTCTTCATTTGCTTCTTTACCCCTCTGAATGATTTGCAATTGATCATTTGCTCTTCTGAATGGATTTGGGTTTCTTGGAGCAAATGCATTTGGAAGCCTTGGCTTCCCAGAGCTTTGCTCAAACTTTAGCTTAGATATCTCAGCAGCCAATAACTCTATCATTCTAGTCATTTTGTCTAACTTAGGTTCTGAAGATGAAGCAGAGGAAGAAGAAGCCTCACCTCTCTGCCTCCTTCTGTCAGCATGACTTTTGAGCTTTCCTGCAGCAATGATATTCGACTCCACCTCTAAAGTTGCATCTTGCATATCAGCTAGAGTGGCACACCTTCTTTCTCTCAATATTAGGCATAAATTAGAGTCAAAGGCATTGACATAGGTGAGTTTGGCAGAGGTGGGGGTAGGCTTTACTTCAGTTGATATCTTATTATACATACGATTGAACCTTTTATTAAAATCAGGAAATGATTCCCAATTTTCCCTCTTCAGGTTACCAAACTCAGTATGATAGTATAGCAAATACTTCTTATCCCCCCAATGCTTCAAAAATGCATCATCTAAGGCTTCAATGTCTGTTATAGACCTACGGGTAAATTGTCTGAACCACTTTCTAGCCTCTCCATCAAGGCTCTGGACAAAAACTCTCATCCACACATCATCTTCACTAATGTCTAAGTTATCAGCATAACTATAAAAAGACTCAAGGTGTTCTTCAACTGTTACTCCCTTTGTACCAATGAATTTAGGTATGTATTTTTGATATTCTCCTGTAGGCATGGCATTCAAAGGAATGGGCAAGACCAAGGGTCCATATCTATTGAGGGAAATGTTCCCCTAGGGCTTTTGGGTGGAAACCCTAGCAGACTGAAAGTTGTCTAAACAGAGAAACACACATTCACACAGCCATTATGCTATTATAAGCAAATTCTATAGTAAGAGGGGTGTACCTCAGGTCTTACATTCGAGAAGTTCCTTTAGGGTCCAAACCCTTCTTCAAGTCCCTTTCACTCCTTTGTCCTGCAAAACAACCAATTCCAAAGAATACACCAGTTTATGGATAAAGACTTATAAAGAAATCATCTTCATGTTATAAAGGAAGGTAGTTAGTTATGAACTTTAAACAACCATTCACATGTGAATTCAAACATGAATATCACAAACATAAAGAAGATGCATATCAGGAACCAAGATGTGTTTCTTTATTATAGACAAATAGAATGTACAAAAGGAGTAATATCACCTGAGTAACCTTTCACAGGCTCCAAGCAAAGCTTCCTTCCGGATCCGTCCAACCTCAAGCCTTTAGCATGTCTCCTTCCAGGACTCACTCCATGATGCCATAACTAGTGGATGAACATCAACACTCAAGGAAACAATGGTTTCCTATACAAATGGGGGAAGTGCAGAAGGCACAAGGGTCTTCAGACCTCGTCAGGGGAAAAATCTCAGTATAATAACCTTTCTCTCTCTTCTCTCCTCCTTTAGGCCTTCCCTTTGAGGTCTTTTTATACCTCTTCCAAAGTAGTTTTTTAGTTGGGAGTTGGTTGGGAACAGTTAGGCCACGGGCACTAACAGGTGATCAGCAGGTAAAACCCGCGATCTCCACCTGAAAATAAGGAGTTTTATATTTTTTTTAAGTGTTTTAATACATATACGCGGGTTGGGTATATGCCTACCCGTGTATACACGCGTTTAACTCAGGGCAATGTCGCGTATAAGGAATAACACATTGTTTTTTAAATTTTGGACCAGGTCTGGAAGGAGGGGTTGCCCTAGGCCATGTGTTCAGCATCACATACCATAATAGTGAGATTTGGAGCTATAACAGTGCCAATGAGGTTGTTTTCCCTGGAATACTTTAGACAATTCATCCAAGCAGATGTAATCCATTTCTTTGAGGCCAAGAAAAAGGCACAACTTAAAATAAGGAATCAACTAGGCCCTTTTACCTTCAATCAGAGGGAAGCCTAGCTAGAGGCTGATGAGATTTTAGGGCAAAGACTCAGACTAAAATAGAGTTTCTATTGGGCACCATATGACCCCAATCATTTTATAAGCTATAGGAAAGTCAAAAATAAGCTGCCAACATATGTTCACTGTCCAATCCCTGAAATCCAACAATATGCTAATCAACAAGAGTGGCTAGAGGGCACATTGTTTGAAGAGATGACTGGAGAAGAGAAATTGGAAAAGGAAATGAAAGAGCTTGAGAAAACACTTGACCTGGACTCTTTTGGATAGGTACCCTTCAAGTTGCCCCAGCACATTGGAGGTGATACATCTTTTGTTGAGAGCTCAGAGCAAGCAGCACGAAAGGCCAACTCAACAGCAAAGGGCAAGGAAGTAATGGATACCGAACAGCAGACCATGGCTGATCAGCCCACTACAACACAAGAAAAGGGAGAAGGGCAAGCTCCCCTAGCTCAAACCAAGGCATTTGAAGCCCCTGTTCCACAGACTCCTCAAAATGAGGAAAAGAGCAAAAAGAGAGACAGAGAAGAGGATGCCCCTGCCAATGGACCATCAAAACAAAAAGGAGATAAGAGGCAGAGGTTGAATCCCTATTCAGAAGAGGAATTTGTGGAATATACCACAAGCACCATGAGAGGTCCAGAAATAACTGAGCAGCAAACATCTCCACTACCTAGCACCTCAGCTAGCTCCTTCCAGCAAGAGCTAGAGAGGCAACATAGCGTGGAAGTTTCATCCACCAGGCCTCAAAGAAAACAAAGATCAGATATCAAGAAAACTTTTACTGATATAAAAGCTAGAAATGATCCAGTGAGGATGCATCTTTATAATCAACTTATGAGGACAGCACCTACCAATCAACAAAGGCTAATGGCCGCTTATGATATTCAGGAAAATAAAATGATCCTCAGCCATTTCAAGCCCAAGACACAGCAACCCCAGTCAACTGCTGATTATATAAGAACCAATCTAAAAGTTTTCTCCAAAGACATTAATCCAATTGACCAGATTGAATTACATAAACAAACTGGGGAGATGGTGTATGCCACCTTGGCAGATAAGGCATTGCTTGCTCACAAACTACAAAATTCATTGCACAATACCTCTGCCCAATTAGAACTAGAGAAGGCTTCCTCCTTAGCTAAGGACAACAGGATTAAGTCCTTAGAAGAAATCATCATCGAGCTAGGGCATAATCCTAAGGATGCAAAGGGCATCAGAGCACTAATCAAGAAGGAGGAGGACATTGCAGCCCTCAAAAGGCAATTAAAGTTGCCAATTACAGTGCACCCACAAACTGCAGAAGTTGCACAGTAGAAAGAGGAAGAGGACATGGTAAGTCTGCTGATGAGAATGAATGAGAGATTGGTAGAAACAGAGCAAGCATTGGAGAAGGCCATTAAAGAGAAGCAGGGAGAGTCGACCTCCCAGCCACCTGAAGCAGCTTCAACAAGTGCCACTGCTCCCCCCACAGGTACAACAGTAGTCCCTCCTACCATCCCAGCATCAACAACAGGTACAACAACTACAGATGCTACAGCAGCACCAACAACAGAGCCAGAGACCAGCATGAAGATGGAGGAAATGATGAAAGCAGTGAAAGAGCTAGAAGCTCAAATGTCAGAGCTCAAAGAGACAAAAGAAAAACTAGCCAAATTAGAGGTGAGCTATGACAAGTCAAAAATAATAGTGGCAGAAAAAACTAGAGAAGTAAAGACCCTGGAGAACAAGGTGAAATCATTGGAAAGGATCTCACCTTACGTAAACCTCTAGCAGACATTAAAATGATCCTGTGGACCAAGATTGGCCAGTGCATTACTGACCAATGGTACTCAATTCAAACAATCTATGAACAAATTGAATTGATAGAAAGGGCACAAGAGCAAATTCAAAGGGCCAGGGCATCATTGGAAAATATGCCTGAGCAGGCCAATAGGCTCATCCATCTTTTGAATACCAATACTAAAGAACAGTTAGCAGCTTTGAAGATCACAGACAGGACAGACACCATTTTGACAATAAAGAAAGTGCTAACAATGAGAAATTTTATACTGACTTTGGAAAGGAAGTGTCAAGAGATGTAGATGGACATTAATGCCTTCACAGAGAAAATCACAAACTTGCAGCAGAAAGGTTTACCTAGTTTACTAACAAGAAATCAAAAACTATTATCACATCAACAGTATGCTCATAGGCTAAACATGTATGTAAAAAATCAGATCACTGCATCATCCAGCACCTCAGAAGACACAAGACCTCCTTCCGGACAGAGCTTATATGACAAATTGGAAAATTTATTTTTTATAGAACATGAAATAAATCATCTTTTTGAAGTCAAGCCTAACTTTTACAAGTATACTGAGGCTGATGAAATACTTGTAAAAGTACAAAGACATCAGTTGCCTACAGAACAGTGGTGGCAGAGTATGTTGGAAGTTTTTCCTAGGTAATTTGGATCTTTATGCCTACATACACTTGGTCAAATAGCAAGACACGTGGCACATATGAAGGAAGGAGCTCAAGCGAGGATTAGGAAACATTAAAGATAAATCAAGAGTAGGTGAAAAGATCAGGACAACAACGTAGGAATGCAAATTAAAGACACAACTACCAACCGAATTCCTAGGTTAAAAGGTCTAAAATATCTTATCAGTTAAAGCAGCTAGCATAGCCACAATAACTCCTACCTTTATTTCTGCATTTATTTCTCTAATAGAGTAGGTAAACTAAGTTATTGCTTCATATCTTATCCACAAGATATTTTGTAAATCTCTTTGTTATAAATACCTCCCCAAGGAATGTATTCGGGGTTGGTGATTCTCCTCTTGGATTGCGCTGTAACTCTGATACAAAATTTTTGTGTATTTATTTGGATCAATAAGTTATTCTAAACTGTGTCTTTGTGTTTTCTATGTTTTGCAAATTTCATGTATGTTTCATAATCTTAACAACAGGGAAAAAGAATAGCCTATAACTTGTTTAAATACATTCTGTGTTCAATTCCTACTATTATTTATGTTTTCTTCAGAACTAGCATAAACAGAAATTCTTAAATGCTTATGTTTCTACTAATTCTTTCATTTTGAAAATTGCCAAGGAATTCTTCACTGCTCCTTGAAAATATTCATGCACCTTCCCTCTGCCACCATGATAAAGGATTCTTGACTGCCCTTTACCCCCTGGCTTACATCCCATTAATCACTAGCTTTCAATATTGTTCCAAAACTGATTATCTTGCTCTGTAGTATTGCCCATCATCACAGAAACACACTCAGCAGTCCATTTTCATAGACTCCATTGCCCAATGGAATAAACTCTTTCAGACTTTCATCCTACCTCTGTTTAAAATCACCATCCAAACAAATTTAAAACAAACCCCTGCACATCATAACTAGCATAAAAAATTCAAATAAACAAAGTTAAATTACATAGAGAGGGCCCTCTCTGGATGCAGTTTGGCTAGAAATTGCATCTAAAAGATTAGTTAGTGGTTACCTCGGCTGTATTCCCTTTTCTCACAAGTTTTGGGGAATAACCTGAGTGATAACAGTCTGATTTCTCGCCAGTTAGTCTATCTATGGCTTTCGGAGATAATCGTCAATGACATGAGCAATCAAATATCTAATTGCAGAAATGTAAACTAAAATCAAATCACAAAATTCATATTTCGATCCCTCACCAGTTAGTCTAGCTATGGCTTTCAGAGGTAACTTTCAATGAAATGAGCAATCCAATATCTTATTGCAGAAAGGTAAACTAGAATCAACTCACAACATTCATATTTCAATCCCTCGCCAATTAGTCTAGCTATGGCTTTTGGAGGTAACTGTCAATGAAATGAGCAATCAAATATCTAATTGTAGAAAATTAAACTAAAATCAAATCACAACATTCATATTTCAATCCCTCTCCAGTTAGTCTAGCTATGGCTTTCGGAGGTAACCATCAATGAAATGAGCAAGTTGATTTCTAAACTAACTTAACAAATCAAATGAACAAGACTGAAATCAACAAAACAGAACTGGAATTAAAAGAAACTAAGAAAAGAAAAGTTAGCAGAGGATTAATTCCATATCATTAGTTATTATGAAAATTATATACAGATGCCTGAGCTACCTACTCTATCCTGAAACATGCACACACTGATCAGCGTTATACAAAGCTTGTAAAGTCATGGACAAAAGTGAAATGTTAGAAATATATACACAAGTGAATAACTATAAAACATGTGCAGTGAAAATAAAGAAATGATACATAAAGACTATATAGCAAAAATGGAAAAAAAAACCTCAGTGTGTAGGGGCCCTCTGCACAACCTCGGCCAACAGGGTATCAATCCAAAATTACGTTCACGCAAGCATGTAGAACAAAGTCTTCTTATATATCTCAAAACACAGTTACAACAATAAAACTAGTGTCATGGCACAGTGAGTTCTTTAACAGAACAATTATATTCCAAAGACTAACTACTATGTGTATAAGAACGCATTATTTATAACAAAGGTTACATAATTGTTTTCCCATAAAACTACGTGAACAGAGGACACGTGAAAAAAACAACGTCCATGGATTTAGCATCATGGTCACCGAGATTATGCAATCTATTGAAAGCAGTTGTTGGATCCACATCGTGGTCAGCCTACAGGTGTCAGCGTGCCTCCAGAGATCTAGAAACGACCACGAAAATCTTCACGTGTTTGAAAATGGAGTCCTGTTGCTGTAGGACTCTCTTTTTTGACCACCGCTTGACCACAGTTGACCACGGCCTTCTTTGATGAATCCAGCTGGACCAATGGGACCTAATCCATGTCTAGGTCATTTCCAACTTTCCCATGTGGCTTGCTTTGCCTTGTGACACCTGCAACCTGTAGTTTAACAAAAATGGCTGCAGAAAGTTGAACCAACTACAGAAAGTGGCTGCATTCCGCAGCTCATAAGCAAAAATCTAATTCAAACAGCAAACACAAGGACATAGTTAAAAAACCACTTTAAATGCTCTTTTATGACTAATATGCAATGATGTTGATAGCTTAGGAGGTCCAAGTGAATGGAAAGAATCTATAAAAATGTGTAGGAAAGATGCAAGTTCAGGGCTCAACACCTAGTTACTCTAATGATGTATGTAGTTGTAATTTACGCATGTATGTTTGGATTATTCTATATGTGTTTGTATGAATCTTATATAAGCATGTTGTTGGTATAGCCCATCACTTTGGATTATTGACAATCATGCTTTCCATATCGTGATGTCTTTATGCTCGTGTGTTCCCTTCCAAGCTATGTGCTATCATAGGCTTCTAAGGGGCACACTCCTCTGCCCTTCTATGTGTTAGAGCCTTTCATGCACCTTCCCTAACTTGCTACAAGATCACACCCTTGCTTCCTGTTGGGTTCCTATACCAATAGGTTTCATTTTTCATGATTGACTATGGAAGTGCCAAATATGTTCATCCTTGCATGCTGCAGAGGTTCCATATTTTGTATACAGACAAAGAAAATTAAAAAATGTAAAGAGGGTATGCCTTAAAAGAATAATTAAAAGGCAAGAAAATGTTGGTCAGAAGAAAAAGAGTTAAAATGAACCCCAAACCAAGAGACCAAGAAAGTGGCCAGTCAAAATGTCATTGTTATCTTATTTGCAAGTTCACCATGTGGAGATACTGCTACTTATTACATTTGATGGGTGGCCCAACAGTTCAATCTGGACCATGCCATGTTTGAATTGTTGTTGTAGAATAGAGAAAGAATATCATTCCAAACAGTTCAAGCTTAGCAGATGAGTAGATAGGTAGAGAAATTAAGGAGCCCAACTGCTTAATCTGGGCCCTTGGAAGAGATAAGGGTACATTTAGATAGGAGGGCAGTCAAAAGAAAAGAAGACAGTCAGGGTTTGCCAGTTCAAGTGCACCCAATCCAAAGGAAGGAAAAAATGTTAGATGTATTAGGCTAGGTAGGCAGGTTGAGGTTGCAGAAGCAAGTGTGTGATTATTATTTGTCTTGTCAAGAAGGACCCATTTCATCATTGACACAAGTACCAAGGCATTGTTTGGTTGTATAAACAATGGAAGCATGACTAATCCCCCTTCATTCCCCCAGAAATATCTGACTAACATCCCCCCTCAAGGACCTTGGGATCTGCCCAATAGTCCTATTTCACTTCATTCTGGGACAAGTGCCAAGTCAAACTCTGAGTTTACTCAAGGAAAAGAAACCACATTTCTTGTGTAAACATCATCATTCCAAACTCCTTCCATTTCCCTATGCCTAAGTTTCATTCCACAAACTTGGCATTCACTCATGTTGTTTCATTTCACAAAGTCATACTAACCTCTAACTCTATTATTTAGCTCCCTAAAAACATTCTCCCATCCCTATTACACAAAAAACTATATAAAAACCCCAAAAAATACTAAATATCCCTACCCCATAGCATTAAAGCTATATAATTTAAGTTTCGGGATATATTAAGTCCATCTGGGACTTTATATTAACCCTTCCACATCCATAAAATCCCAGAGTTTATTTAATCACTCGTTAAATGAATAACGACATTGCCCCCCCCCCCCCACACATTAACTACGTGTTAACTCTCGCGTCCACACATATATCGGGTTTCATATAAACTTTGGGTTAAATGTATCAATGTTCTGCCATAGCCAAAGGTTGTTACCCCGATGAAACATTATTTAATGACAAATAATACACGGGTCCCACGTCTAAAGTTGTTCGCCCTCCATCTCCGCCTCGTCCGCCATCCGATGTCCCGTGCTTCAAATCCAACGGTGGGCGGTCTTTTTCAAAACCCCAATCTGCCGGAGATTAGCGTCCGGGGGATGGGCGGTTTTACTGTCGTACCCCTGCCACCCGTCATTCTCCTGGCATGATCGGAGCCCCCCTCCCCAATACTGCCCAGGGCCAAAGGTGGTGCGGGAGAAAACCACAAACCACCCTCCTCCCCCTAACGTCAGCACCACGTCACCGCTGATGTCACATCCGTGTCGGCCCGCCGCTGCCTTGTGTCATTGCCACATCATCCACTCACGTCATCGCCCCACCAACCTATCCTCTGCCACGTCATCTTCCTAGTCAGCAGCCACGTCACCGTTCCATACCCGCTACCCGCCAAATGACGTCATGCTGACATCATCACCAAAAAGAGCCAAAAGTCCCAAATTTTCATAAAATCACTCGAAAACGACCATTTTCCTTCATTTTCATTGGTCAGTTCAGGAGTGTTGTGCATGTCGTTATACGTCGATTTGCTGCCCAAGCTTGAATTTAGTCATCCGAGCCGCTGCCACCTGCAATTTCAACTTCGTTGTTCGCCATTGAATGTGCTCGACCGCACTCGGCGCCATAAAACCAGGTATTTGCCTGAAATTTCACCTGTTAACCCCTTTTTTCGTCGTTTTCTCCATTTTAGCTACTTAAACACCTCCATATACCCAAACCAAAGATACTCCTGCACCTAAATTATGCCTAAATTCACTGATAATTCCCCTGTTCCAAAAGAAACCCTGCAAACTTATGCCCTTCTGCAATTTCACCGTCAAAAAATCATTTTTCAGTTCGTTTGCTGGCAGAATCTTCATACTGCCCGTGCTTTGACCCCTTTTACCAAAATTCCTCTGCAAAATTCCACCTATTTGGCTCAAAAAACATTCTTATTCTCTCTGCAATTTGCCCACACAGCTTATCAACCCAGTGAATTCATCAAAGAAAAGAAAAGCCTGTTTGAACTCTGTAAATTTGCTTCTTTATGATAGCTATAGACAGTGAAGACAATTGCCTCATCTAAACTTAGTCTGCAGCTCCTTCACAAAGCCTCAGAGGCAGTTCTCAGTCTTCAGTAGTTGCACTAATCCTGGTTCTAAGTATAAACATAGAAAAAACTTCAAGATGGCTACTCCAGCAGCTTTAAACATTGCTCCTATCAATGCACCCAACAAAGAGCTTGAAGCATTGCCTTTAACTGATAGGGACTACCTCATTTAGGATTTGGTTGGGGACAGAAATCACTTGCAGACCTTCTGTGAGCTAAGAAATAGTTATTTGAGCAATAGTGACATGTATGGCATTTGGGAATCAAATTTCCCCATCTACTTCTTGCCCTCTGTAAATATTTTCCCTGAGATAATTCACCTCTGTGCTGAGAACTATGACCCAACTCAAAGAACTGTCAAGTCTCCATCCGGGAGCATACTCTTCCATATCACTCCTGATTCCATTAACCATGTTGGGTATACGACCAAAGTCCCACATTGACTAGAGGTGGGGAGGATCATGGGTATATAAGGATGGACAAATATCTCCATTGGTATGAGGCCTTTTGGGGTAAGTCCAAAAGCAAATCCATGAGGGCTTAGGCCCAAAGTGGACAATATCACACCATTGTGGAGATATGTGGTGTCCAGAGTCCTTACAAGTGGTATCAGAGCCATGCCCCGAAGTTAGCCAAGTGGATGAATCCTCGGAATGTCGAATGAAGGTGGCGGGCCCCAGTGATATCACGATGGGATCCGTGGATGAGCTCGATTAAACAGGCGGTGTGCTCCGGATTCTTCATGGACGTGTCCTGGTCCCAACACGGTGAAGAGGAGTTGACCTGGGGTAGAGCAAGCTCTCGAGGCAGGTGGTGTTCCATGTAAGGCGTGTGCTTCCAACGCATTGGAGCGGAGAATCCTGGTTGGTAGAGAGTGGACGGATGGATAATCGTTTGAGGGGAGGCTTGATGGTCCTTTGTTCGAGGGGATGATTGTTGGGTATACAACCAAAGTCCCACATTGACTAGAAGTGGGGAGGATCATGGGTATATAAGGATGGACAAATATCTCCATTGGTATGAGGCCTTTTGGGGTAAGTCCAAAAGCAAATCCATGAGGGCTTAGGCCCAAAGTGGAAAATATCATACCATAGGAATGTGAGTGAAATAAGAAGGAAAAGAAGACGGATATTTTTTTTAAGGAAATATAAAACCCTAACAATTGGTATCAAAGCTTAGTGAGGCTGTGCGGGCTTGTGTTGAAGGAAAGAGGGGCGACGTAAAGAAGACTGTGCGTGCATCTGGAGCGTGACTGTGCTGTCCGCTGCTGCGTTGAAAAGGTGAAGAGGCTGCCTGGTGAAGGTATGATGTTTGTTGCTGCGTTGAAAACGTGAAGAGTCTGCCAGAACACCTACGCTGTTGGAGAACGAAGCGTCTGTTGGAGAACTGGGCGTGAAGGCGTGGAGAGCCTGCCGTTTTTGCTGGAGTGCTGTGCGTTCTGTCGAAAAGCAGTGAAAGGCTGTGTGCGGGTTGGAGCTGGTGAAAGAACCTGGCTGTGCGTGCTGTAAGCCGTGAGAAGGTGAAGGCCTGTCTGTGCATTGAAGTCTGCAGAGCGTTGCTGTGTGTGAAAGTTTGCAAAGCCGAGAGCGGTTGTCTGCCCGCTGTTGTCTGCCCATTGTGGCTGGAGCGTGAAGGCGTGGTGCTGTGTGAAGCCGTTGCCTGTGCATGCGAATCCTGGCTGCTGTCTGCCCAATTGCCTGTGTGGGCTGGAGCATGAAGGCGTGGTGAAAATCTGGGTATTTTTTTTTAAAGAAATTTTGTCTCAGAAATTTTTTCCAGAAAGCGGTTGAAAGAAGTTTTATCTCAGAAATGTTGTTTTAGAAAGCTGTGAAAGTAAAGTTTTTAAAATCAGAATAAAGGAATGTGAGTGAAATAAGAAGGAAAAGAAGACAGATTTTTTTTAAGGAAATATAAAACCCTAACAAAATTTTGATTAATTGTTGATAATCTTTCTTCTCAAAACAATTGTATGGAATACAGGGAACTACTATTTTGGGTGGATGTTTCACTCATCATCAAGGACACATAAAGTTTTCAATGAAAGTAAAGAGTGTAAGACACAATAAATAGAATAGGTGGAGAGTCCACCCAAAACGATGTTTCCTATATTTTACATAGTTATTCCCAAAAAAAAGACTATCAACATCATGATTTCCAACTGTGAAAATCTTCACACATAATTTTTAATTAATCCAAAACTCTAAATTAACAACTAATTACTTTAGAAAATATGAAAAAAAATGTTACTCTTCAAACATGATGGAGAAACATTATCTTACTATGAATAAAACAAAGTAACTCTCACTATCTTTGAAATTTGAAGTCTATAATGAGAAAAAAACCACAACCTAATTATTATAGGTTTTGGAGGTTTTCTGGACATATTTTCAGTTCAATCTATCGAAAATATGATAAAAATTTATTGAAATCACAATTTTGATATGTGAACTCTATACAATCTGAATGCCGGAAATAATTTCTACAAAATCTCTCAAAACATAGAGTCATTAAACAATGCATTATGTCATTTTCCCACATTATTCCTCATCCCTTTTTTTCCCCGATTCACGTGGAAAAGAGTGAGTTTTGATCAGACTGTGGTGCACCTCACTGTGGTCAGCTAAAGTCAAGAAGAAGAATAATGGGGATCCCTCTGCGTATTGAATGGTTTGAATTTTGCAGGACATCGTATTAGTTGGCATGGCAGGTGCTTGGAAATGCGTGCATGGCAGAATGGATGTAAGGGAGGGCACAGCCTCGCCTGCAAAAATCTGCAAGCAATCAACAAAGCTGCTGCTCGGAGATACTGATATCGATGATAGATATGCCCTCTGGATTGGATTGGATTGCTCATTGCTCATCATGGTCCCTGTTCGGTCTCGGGATCATAGTTCATGTTTGGACATTAGACACAGAGACAGATGGTCGGCTCTGGAGTGTGAACGCTCCTCCCTATGCAGAAACGTTAGATCTCCTTCTGCAGAGACAAGACATATCGGACGTTTAATGTATTGTTGGCAGTAGGTGGGCATGGAGAAACGAGACAGCCAAAGCATGTGAAGAGTAATGGGTAACGGTAGAGATGAAAGCGATTTGGCCTGGACACATCCAGACATGGTCGTCACCTCATCCTAAGGCATGCCATGTGATATATCATAAGGACCCACTTCCCCACCCTGCCTTCCCTTAAAATACTGAGGATCCTTGCAGGGAGTGTGGATCCTTGCAGGGGGAGGAGCAGTAGTGGTGACAGGAGGCATATCTTTCTGGAACTTTTTAGCTACAGCCCAGCAAGGGTACTTACCATGAGTAATACTTGTCAAAGTGGAGTGGGCCCATAGACTCAACCCTGGCCTGACTTACCCCTTCTATCACCTCTCTATTGGGTTGGGGAGGGTTATGTAATTTAGTATTTAGAGGTGTGTAATTTCTCATAGGGAAATGCTGTTTAAAATCCAACCATGGATCTTATCTCTTCTATCACTTTCCAATCCTTTACCTTACCTATCCTATCCCCTTTATCACTTCAATCCCCTTTATCACTTTCCTATTTGGTGTGGGAAGGATTATGTAATTTAGTGATTCAAAGTTATGGGAATGTTGTTTAAATGGTATATGTGATGATTTAAATTAATTTTAAAAAATTAAATTGTAATTTTAAGTTTGATAAAAGTGTATTTTTTTTTTTAAATAATAAGAAAACTTATTATTATTTAGTTGGCAAATTAATAGTGGGATAACCGTCATTTATTACTATCTACTAATGCATATTGGCTCATCATTATTATTCAAGGAAAACTAGGCCACCCGTAATTACTCAGTGATGATTTGTAAGGGGGCAAATTTTCACTCTTGCCAAATGTCTCTGGGACTTGGGTCGTTAACATGTTTCCTTACGTCCGAGATAGATAAACTCTAACTCTCTTAGCCAAACAAACGCAGTTTTAAGACATACTCCAGGCCCTAATAAAATTGTAATCTATATAATAGGAGAATTGCACTTTCAGTTTTCAATAAAATTTCAAAAAAAAATACAACTAAGAGGTACATATCTTTGGTTATATATCATTGAATATGTAGAGATCATTATATTTTAACATACACACTCATTGAAAATAATGTTGCAAGATGCTTATCTTGTATTTTAAGGTGAAGATTGTGCATCTAACATTGCAATAATCATTGTGTGAAGCCTATTGCTACTGTGTGAAGTCGATTGCTAGTGTATTAGGTGTGACCTAAATTGGTTGTTAAATGTAGCTTCTTCCCTTTTTTTTTACTAACAATAAATTCTGATGGCATTCAACTATAAATCATGGTTTTACTTAGATCATGGTTCTATAAAAAAAAAAAACCTAAAAAAATATTATTATTAGATTGATTGTAACCATGAATTTTATTTTGTCAAATTTTGATGAACGCTAGCAATAATGAGTGTTTTATTGGTTGCTTAGATACCACCCCTTATTAAGATTCAATTGCACTAAATGTTATTCAACAAATTTTGATAAGCGCTAGCAATAATGAGTGTTTTATTGGTTGCTTAGATACCACCACTTATTAAGATTCAATTGCACTAAATATTATTCAACAATAAATCATGATTCTACTTAAATCATGGTTCTACACAAAATCTTAAAAAAAAAAATTATTATTGGATGGATTGCAACCATGAATTTTGTTTTGTCCAATTTTGATGAACACTACCAAATAATGAGTGTTTTATTGGTTACTTTGACACCACCCTTTAATAAGATTCGATTTCCCTCTTGTTTAGAGATGCCTTCATTAATTTTGACAATTTGTGGAACATTGTAAAAAATTTAGTTCCAATACAAAATTACTAATTTTTTGCAGTTTTAAAATAAGAAAAAGATTTCTAGAGTTGTTGAATCACTCTCCACCTTCCCAAAATAACTGAAAATGCAATACTTAAATCATAAATTTATTATAAATAAAATAAAAGTCATAAAAAAAAAAGCAATTTCTAATAATACATATAAACTTTATGCTTACTTTATTATATTATCATAAACACTTAAATTTACATTAGATTACCCGTAATTTTATTAAAAATCTAATTTAATATAATTATATTAATATTTCAATCATTTTTTTTCTTACTTTATATTAATATAATTTTAATTTTTAATCACTTGCTTTCATAATTCATTGTTAATAATTATCATATTTTGTTTTATTTTTAAGAAAGGAAAACAAATCTCTCAATTTCATCCTACTTTTTTTGGCAAATCTTTTCTTAGAATTGGAACAATAATATTGTTTGAATGGTTTTAATGATAAAGAGCATGTGTTTTTTTCTTCTAAAAATTCACAAGTTCAAATTCAATAGTGAGTAGAGTATCTACACATAGATTTTAATAGCTTGTCTCATAAATAAGAAAATTTTTATACACCAATTTTTAGTAATGAACTTAAAGGTAATTGGAACTTTAAAAATAAATTATTAATTATATATAAAAATAAGTATCTAACATTTTCAATTAATATGATATATTTAATTTTGAAATATATATATAAAAAAAAAGCTATAATTTATATAATAATTTGAAAAAAAAAAAATGAAAACTAATGAGAAATTTAAGATTTAATTTATTTAAAAAATAATACAAACAAAAATAGAAATTTAAGATTTTATAATTTATTTAAAAAGTAATGAAAGTAAATTAAAAATTTTAAGATTTAATTTATTATTAACCATCAATATTAGAAAAATTAGATAACTTAACATCATCTTTTACTCACCAATGTTGTAATTTGAAATACCTTTTCAAGATTTCCTAAACCCTCTTTAGGAATGTCATCATGTGAAACACTTTTTCAAAATTCCCATCTTACCTGAACTTTATATCCAGTCCCATGCTTTTGAAAATCTATGATAATGACGTGTTTCTTTCAAAATAAAAGATATACACGTGGATAATAACTATGAAGTAGTGTATTATATATTTTTTATTTTTCCAAAAAAATTATTTAGTTTTTTAATAAAAATAAATAAATTTGTGTTAAAAATATAAAAGTTAAAGGATATTTCATAATAAAATTATAAAGTTAATTTAAAAGAAATAACTATTATTTAAAAAAATAATTATATTAGTAAGCATTGTTATCATATAAATTTAAAACCTGAGGTAGAGTATGTAAATGTCTTGTAGACTTAGCAGTATATACTGCGCGGAGGTGGGTCCTTTGTCCTAAGACAAGGGGTCTCATACCAATTTTGTGTTAGTTTACTGTGACTTAAAAATTAGATATTATTATTAATAATTATATATATATTATTATATATATGATTTTTTTTTTGAGGAAAAGTTTCTCTTATACTAAAAGATTATATTTTTTATTATAATTTACTAGTCAGTAGGTGATTTTCAAGACAAATAACTAACTACCAAAACAACTTCATTAACTAGAAGCAAAAAGGAAAGTGATACTAGAAGACTTTCAAAATCATAACGCAACTAAAGCAAGATGGTCTGGTCTGGACCTAGGTGAAGCTAGAGGTCTGAAGTCTCAATGAACATGTGTCTCCATATGGACCAACCTTCCTTCAAAGCGGTTTAGTTTCTCTTGGAGACGTCATTGCCCCCTCTGCATGGTAGCCAATTGGTCTTGGATATGCCACTAATTTCGCTGGAGGTCATTCATGACACTGATTACCACATTCTTGTCTTTGTTGCGGTCCCTATTGAGCTGCTCCAGGAGAAGAGTTATGTGTCAAAGTTGGTTGCCAAAATTAGGGGAGAGGTTGTTCCTCAAATTCAAGTGGTTGGGTTGGGTTGGGATTAATACCCTAACTATCGTTAGGGAAAATGTGTCCACTGCATTGTTCCCTCACACCAATTCCCCTTCTTACCTGCCTACATTGGCAATGCATTATCACTTGGGCTATCACACGATATATTTTGCAAACATACTTGTTGCGAGCATACCACTAAAAAACAACAACACCTTTACCACGTGTCCTCCTTCTCAGCTAGATGTGCAACCCAAGTACCAATGAGCCGAGAAACAAGGCATGCTCACCATATCTGAATGGAGATCCAAAACCCACTAGGATATGTCCCACCCTTGAATAAGACACCAATAGTAAGGTGATGAAATGTTGCCATCCCAATAAGAAAACCAAGAGCCACCAACGATAAGATTCAACCCTTGAATCCCCAATATGACCTCAAATTATACCAACAATCATAAAACCTCTAGAATGCCCAAAAGATGGGTTAGATTGCCCAAGTTTAAACATAACTGAGCCCACAACTGAACCAACAAGAAACTAGGAGTCCTCAAACTCCACCGTGATGTCCACATATGTTGTTATTTTAGATTCCAAGCAACTAACTCAATCAGCCGAAGGAGAGAACAAGCACAGGCTCCTCCGGTCACGTCCTCTAGACCACCAATAGAGCAATTGAACTTCAGTAACCCAACCCTGACATTCAAATAAAATTCTACTAGGAATACCAATTAGAGTCCAGAGCTCCCAATTGTAAAAATTACTACCTAAATCTCTAACAATTATTGAGTGAAACCACATTGTGAAAACATAATTCCATGTCTTCCTCCAGGTCTAAGAATCCCAAGTAGAGTCTAGTTGGCGTTTCATTTTGCAAAAGACCACCAAAAAAATTGTTATCTCATCAGTCCTTTGATATGTAGCCAAGTTGAAACTCCTTATGTTGAGGTATTATTGTGCTTCCACTGGGTTGACTAACCTCCATCCTTGACTCACCGAGCTCCAGAGCTAGAACACCAGGACACCATGTTCAAACCCTTCACGCAAAATACCCTTTGCAATTCATCTTCATGCCTAATTAAAGTAGGTTTGACTCTTGCCTCATCTAAACTCATACTAGTTTCGAGACTATCGAGCCTACGCAAAAATTGCCTTGTATGCTTTAGAACCAAAACAATCTTGCCCATTGTCTCGTCACCTAAATGCACCAGCGCTCACATATAAGGGTTATTCATTTTGCTTGAGGTTGCATGGCAATGGGGTGCCACACCACCCTTCTTAATTATCAAGAGGTTCAATGGGGTGCCGGGCACTCTCATCGATATCAATGTAGTCTTGATCTGTCACCCCATCGACAAAAAAACATATAATTATATTAATTTAAATATTAAATAAAATTATTTTACTCTAATATACATATTAAGATAAATATTAAAATTGTTATTATTATTATTATTATACCCTAAAACTATTTTTACTTGGCTAAGGGTTCGTTTTCCTCGGATGTAAGGAAACATGTTAACGACCCAAGACCCAAAGGCATCTGGTAGGAGTGAAAGTCTACCCCCTACAGACCACCAACATATTATTCTAGGTGGCGTGGTTTTCCTTGAATAAGGGTGATGAGTCAACTTGCATTCGTGGATAACAGCTAGAGACGGTTGTCTTCACCACTGGTGTTGAGAAATGACAACAAGAAATTCCAGTTTAATTTGTCCTTGAATTAAACTGAGAATTAAAATCGAATTCTATTCTCATAGCAACTTGTAAATAGTTAATTAAGTTTAATTAACTTAATTAGCTTAGGAATTTCAAGTTGGAAGTCTTTCTGTAGTCATGTATATGTTCTCCCTAAGTTTTAGGGGTCTTGTATGAGTTGGAAATTAGATCACTTAGTTCACTAAGTTAAATCAGTTCTAAATTGTTTTTGGAACTAATAGAGGACTAACAGTGAGTTGGTGCACTAATGCATCCACTAGTAAAAGTAAAAATAAAAATAAATTCTTGTCGTATGCATTAATACATTTCTGCTAATTTGACAATTAAATTATGATAGATTTTCCCAAAAAAAATTTACCACATAAACAATTCATAAATTAAAAAAAAACAAACCAAAAACAAAAAAAACAAATATTTTGATTAAAAAACACTACCTTCAATAAAGCATATGTTTGACTCAGACATATTCTATGCGCTTATGTCACCATGAAATTTTGATATATTATCTTTTATTTCTTTATACATCCCATCTTTGGGGTTGGATGTGTGAAAAGTCACATTCATGTATGCAATAACTTTGTCCCTTTTATTAATAAATATATATAAAACAAGAGCTCCATACCTTCGTGTCCAATGGTCTCAACGTATCTATACCTCAATAATTAGGGTGTGTTTAAGATTATTCATTGGATTCGTTACATAGTGAATAATTTGTTAATTTGTTATATAACATATATGATTGGGACTTAATAATTGTATTTTTAACGAAAACTGGGTATGGTATCTTGTATTTAAGTTTTAAATAATATTATGAAATAAATAAAGTTTTTCAATAGAAATTACATGAGAGAATTTTTTGGTAAATGTATTTCGAACCAATAAGTGTGGTTCATCATTAGGACCAGATGAAGAGGCAGACCATGGCAAAGGCTTAAATAAAGATGAACCATGGTCTACCTCTTCATCTAGTCCTAATGATGAACCACACTTGTGGTTCATCATCAGGACCAGATGAAGAGGTAGCCCATGACAAAGGCTTAAATAAAGATGAACCATGGTCTACCTCTTCATCTAGTCCTATTGATGAACCACACTTGTTGGTTCGGCGAACAAATTCTCTCATGTGATTTCTACCGAAAGACTTTGTTTAATTCATTATGGATCACAGAAGCTTGAATACAGAAAAAAACACTATGAGACTTAAGGAGACAATATTATTTTAGATATTAAGGATAACATAAAGTCTTGTATTTTTTGTATTTAAGTTTCTATGATTTATAATGATGAACTACACTTGTTGGTTTGAAATACATAGGTCAAAAATTTCTCTTATGTAATTTTTATAAAAAAAATTGTCTAATAAAATTTTGTACTTTAACAATGAATATGGAAAAATTATAAAGCATCTTTTAAGATTTGGGTAAATCTATTTTTTTATAACATTTTTGTTATTGATTTCCTCTTTTACATAAGGGGACTTTATCTTTTAGAATTTTCATGGTTTTAGGTTATTTTTTGATATAAAATTAATTTTGATAATAATGTTAATGAGCACACTTAATATTGAAATTGTAAATAATGTTTTTTTTTTAAGTCATGATTAAAGAAAAAACTTCGGATTAATTTATATTTTTGGATTTAATATTTAGATTTAA
>APFE030110090.1:47828-63400 GCA_000404065.3 Pinus taeda | reverse complement strand
GAAAAGTTTCTAGAATATTCCATGATCATCCACCTTGCAAACTGTCTCTGCCATTTGTCTACTCTCGCACATCGCACCCTACATAAAGGATTTTCAGTATGCATCGCACTTTTTGCATGTGGAAGGTGAGATGCATCACACCCTTAGCACTGAGCAGTCTGTATGGTCCAATTTTGACCATTTCTAAGCAGTTTTCCATGGAGAACTTCTGGTAGATGATCTAATTAGTTGACCTTGTTCCTTTAGGGTGTGAAACAACAATTTTAGGGACTCTGAAGCCCTTGGTTTATGGACATATATGATTGGGGTTGTAGTGCCAAATTATGTCTATAACACACATGCAATCCTTAGAAGGATCCACTCTGATGTTTGTGGACCTTTCTCGATAGCCTCCACTGTCAGGTAGGGAAAATTTTATGGACGGAAAATTATCTTGAAGTTTAAAAGCATTAGCGAACCTCACTAGTCCCTAATATGAAAACTATAAAATGTTTCTTGATGTATTTGTAAGATTATTCAAATTTATAATGATTTTATATATACTGTCTATATAATGTTGGTGATTTTTAGGGTAAAATAATTTTATATTGTAAAATTTGGGCGAATAATTTTTATAAAAAATGGAAATTGGTGAATCTTTTTTTTGGAAAAATCATGGAAAATTATCCCACCTGCAAATATTAGCCCCTAAAATTTTCCATGTTGTCAGGAACAAGTATTTTTTCATCTTTCTTGATGACTACTCACAGAAGTGTTGGATCTTTTTCATGCAGAAGAATGATGATACTTTCTCCAAGTTCTTAGAGTTCAAAGAACTAGTGGAGAAAGAAATAGGAAATAAGGTGAAGGCTCTCAAGAGCGAAAATGGAGGTAAGCATATGTCGAGTGAGTTTAATTTTTTTGTGTGATGTAAGCCATTCGATGAGAGTTGACAACACCGCACAACCCACAACTTCAGATCACACTAGAGGAGTGGATTTTATCTCCAAGGGAGGAGCCTCAAGATGTTGTAGAGAAACCGCAAGTTTAGAAGTAGAGAGTGGAGATAACCACTCAAGAAGAATCATCTAGAGAAGGTAGGAAGAGAACTAGGGAAGTTGGGAGAATTGTGTAGGATGTGAGGGAGAATGTGGGTGCTCCTTTAAATTAACGCAGACAGAGAAGGTCACCAGATCGATACATTGTATACATGGTTATAATGACTGAGATGGTAGAGACTGAGCCATACTCTTTTGAGGAAGTAGTAGAACAATAAGTATGGGTTGACGCAATGGTGGGGAAGTATGAATCCATTGTGCAGAAAAGTGTTTGGGAAGTAGTCCCAAGATCAATAGGAAAATCAGTTTTGTGTTCGAGATGTATCTTCATGGTGAAGTAGGTAGCTTATTGAAGTGTAGAAATGTACAAGGCCATATGTGTGGCTAAGGGGTACTCTCACGTGGGGGGGATTGACTATGAGGAGACCTTTTCTCCTATAGCAAGGTACTCATCCATTTGATCAATCCTTGCTTTGGCTCCATAGATGGGGTGGAAGATCCACCAGATGGATGTGAAAATAACATTCCTCATTGGTGTTATTGAGGAAGAGGTGTATATCGAGCAACCAAAAGGCTTCAGGACTTTTGATCGATAGTCTCACGTGTGCAAAATGAAGCGAGCATTGTATGGTCTTAAGAAAGAATCCCGTGCTTGGTACACCAGGGTTGATAGCTATCTCACTAGTTTGGGCTTAACCAATACTAAAGTGAATGCAAAATTTTATCATATTTTGGTAGAAGGTAAATTGTTTATTATTGTTTTACATGTTGATGAATTGATCTTGACTGGTGATGAGTAGCTGATCAAATCTTGTGAGGAGGACCTTGCAGGAGAGTTTAAGATGAAGGACATGGGTCTCATACACTAGTTCCTTGGATTGTAAGTATGGCAAGGTGATGGGGAACTGTTTGTCTCTTAGGGCAAGTATCCAAATAGGATACTTCAGAGGTTCTTAAAGGACTGGTGCAAACCCATGGAGACTCCTCTAGCGACCAACTAGAGGAAAGAGGATGCCACTTCAAGTGAGGAAGTTGATGCCACTGTTAACCAACAATTGGTGAGTTCACTCATATATCTTATGAACACATGACTAGACAAGTGTTATGTAGTCAACCAACTGAGTCAAGCTATGGTTAGGACAACCAAACTATTTTGGAGGGCAGTAAAGCATGTTCTACGATATCTTAGAGGCACTACCCATTTTGGACTTTGGTATAGATGAACATAGGGAGTGAATTTTTGTGACTTCAATGATGCATATTGGGCAGGAAGTTCATCAGAACGTAAGAGTACATCAGATGGAATTTTTAGTGTTGGGTCCGTAGCAGTTTCTTGGTATGGTAGGAAGTAGAGATCAGTGGCACTCAACTCAACAGAAGAAGAATACATGGTTGCAATTCAAGCAACGTGTGAGGTGATTTGAATGAGGAAGATACTTGTTGGCTTGTTTGGTCAGATGATGGATCCTATTGTGATTTACTGTGATAATCAGAGTTGTATCAAACTCTCTGAAAACCCTGTTTTTCACGATTGATCCAAGCATATTGATATCCGATATCACCATCTATGGGATTGTGTGCAGAGGTAGATTATGTTGTTGTAGTAGATTCCAACATAGGAACAAGATGCTAATATTTTGACAAATGCCTTTTCAAGAGGGAAGTCTGAGTTCCAAAGTTGAAAAATAAGGGTGGTTGATAATCCCTTTCTTATTGAGAGGGAGTGTTAAAAATGCAACAAGAAAATCTCAGTTTGACTTTGCCTTGGTCAAACTAGAGAACATTAGAATTTCTATTTCAGTAGAATAATTGGAGGTAGTTAACTGATGTGACATGGCACTTGTAACTCAATTAACTCAGTTAATTTGAGTTGGGGAAGCTTGAGTTGAGTTAAGTATGTTTTATTACTAATTTGTAGCAATCTATTTCAGTTAATTTGAGTTATTGACAGTTTAACTAGTTTTGACGGTCAAAAGAACTAGTGGAGGTTAAGGTTTGGAAGTGGAACTTCAACCACACCCAGTGATCAACCAGTTAACTGATCAATAAAGAAAAATTGTTTCATGCAGAGAATTCAAGTTACCCAGTTTAGATGGAGATTTTGAGGAAGTGTACTATCAATTGTAGCATATTCCAATGTGTAAATGTGGTGCATGCAGTAAGATAATGACCTAAGGTAATTGCGCAATTCCATGGTGTGAAATTCCTAAAAATAGGGGCAATTTCTGAAGGGAACAATGCAAGAAAATAGGATCTTGGAGGGCTTGAAAATTGGCTAAGTATTGGCTAGAGTCAGTCATTCAGGCAGAGGAATAGACTATAAACTTGCAGGGTGTGCTCATGCTTGAGAAAGCATATGTATTTCATCTCTATTCTCTAATTAATGGAATATAGATAGTAAGGGGTTTTGAGTCGTTTCTTTCCCCTAGATAAATATCCACGCATGTGTGATGTTTCCTTTTTCATGTCTATGATTCTTGTTCTATATGGTGAATTAACTTCCGCAGATCAGTAGGTGATGGATCTTCGCTTAGTAAGCTCAAAGATTTAGGGTCTCAGGGGAATAGGCTTCAAGTCCTAAATAAAGTAGAGGAAGAAGGTGAAATAGTAACCTTAAACATCATGAGAATCCTTTTGAAGATCCTTGATGAGTGGGAGTCGAGGTCCAAAATGTAGATATGTTTCCCTCAGAGGATGTACCCACCATAGAACAGATTGAAATAAAATAAAAACAAGACTCAAAGGAGAAATAAGTCTTCCATTTTCCCAAAAATTCACAAAATCCTTAAGGATTCTCTATCTTTGGTTTGGCGAATGAAAAATCAAAAGGAGAAAAATAAAACACTAGGAAACTAGATAGGAAATTATGGCACAAAATTAACATAAATATGAGAAGTGTGCAAGTAGAGAAAGACAAATAATTAGGATCCCAAGAGTCACTGGATGTTGCATCTCAGAAGATCCTTAAGGAATCTAGAGAATAAATATCCTTTTCAAGAGTAGATGGACAATCTCATTAATAAATTGGGTTTGTTGATATCATATCTCAGGAAAATAAATTTACTTGGAGTAATTGATGGGTTGCACTTGGTAATATAACATCCCACTTGGATATGTTTCTATTAGAAAGCTCATTTTTAAATTAAAATATTATGGTTTCTTCACAAATTCTATGCTAGAGTGGTTCAAATCACCACTTGACCACTCTAGCAATTCAGCTTGAAGTGGATTACATCCCCTTGCCTTTCCACTTTAATTTGTTGTGGATCTCTAATCCTAGTGTTAGAGAAGTCGTTTTGCAAGCTTGGGGGGAATGAATTCTTGGCTCTCCAATGTTTATTTGGGAACAAAAGATAAAATATTTAAAAATTGGAACTAAAAAAACCGGCTAAGGAAAATTATTTAGACACAAAAAACTCAGTCCATATTTCTAAAAAATACTTAGATGCCTTGTAGTAGGAAATGGAGCATACTCCCATCTCACAGGATATTCTTGTGGAGGAAAATAAATCTTTTGGAAAATATTATAAGTTGCTTTGGGAAGAGAAAAAAGAATGGAGATTAAAATCACGCATCATGTGGTTACAAGTGGGGGATAAAAATACTAAATGTTTTCATAATGAGGCCAAAATGATGACCCAGAAAAAGAATATCAAATCAATCTCTTTGGATAGGGAAAACATTATAGATTTTTCTCAAATTAAAAAAAGGAAGTCCAAAATTTCCATGCTCTTTATGAAGAACCCGATTCTCAAGATGACATTGTTGAGCATGATATGTTGGATCATATTCCTCACTTGGTATTCCAAGAAGATAATGATGCTTTGTTGTGCCCTATTTTGGAGAAATATGTTTGGAAAGTTTAAGCCATTTCAACTTATACAAAGCATTTCAGAACCAGATGGATTTTCAACTCATTTTTATCAACAATGTTGGGCTAACTTCAAATATCAATTTGGTAGAATAATAGTTATGCTATTAAGAATACACATGTTAGAGGAGGAATAAAATCATCATTTCCAACGTTAGTTCCCAAGGAAGTCATGTAGAAAATCCTGTATATTCACAAGCTCATGAAATTTACTAAAGCACAAGACAAGAATCTACATCTACTTTCAACCAACGGAAGCCAATAGATCAATGAAACCAATATGAACAAGAAGAAGATAAACCAATGGCACATAACACAAGATGTATATGGGGAAATCCACTGCTCAAAACCCCATTATCTGTATTACATATATCAAAAACATGAGTGAAGATACAAAGCTTTTTCTCACTAGAACAATTCCGCACAAGTATGCTCAACTCTCTTAGCTCACAATCTAGCTCAAGGTAAATCCTTAGCCTATTCAATAACTCTCCATGCCCCTAATCTCTTTACTACGATGAATAACCCGTATTTAAAGGGAATTCACGCTTCTAAAACTGCGCAATCTAAACATAGGATCAATCTCTAATGCATGTATGATATTTACACTCCAGTAAATAATATCACTGATACTACACTGTCCCTGCACTTTTGACCCAACTCGGTGTTTCTCTGAACTGACATGCATGAGTTTCTCATGAGGGAATCTTCAGTTAATTGGAGTAGCACTCGTGGATGCATTAGTGCACCAACTGACTGTTAGTCCTCTATTAGTTCCAAAAAAAATTTAGAACTAATTTAACAGAACTTAACTCAGTAAACTGAGTGATCTAATTTCCAACTTAATTTAAACTCATATTGGACCCCTAAAATTTACGGAGAACATATACATGACTACAAAAATACTTCCAACTTGAAATTTCTATGCTAATTATGTTAATTAAACTTAATTAACTATTTACAAGTTGTTATGAGAATATAATTCGATTTTAATTCTCAGTTTAATTCAAGGACAAATTAAACTAGAATTTCATGTTGCCATTTCTCAATACTCCCTCTCAACAAGAAAGGGATTATTAGCTACCCCAATCTTGTCTCTGTGAAACTCGAATTTGCATGATTACAATGCCTTTGTCAAAATTTCAGCATCTTGTTCCTCCGTGGG
Organism: Pinus taeda; assembly: GCA_000404065.3. Lineage (NCBI taxonomy): Eukaryota > Viridiplantae > Streptophyta > Pinopsida > Pinales > Pinaceae > Pinus > Pinus taeda. The sequence continues at coordinate 57,327 of APFE030110090.1, read as the reverse complement.
AATGTACTCTAACAACACAATCTACCTCAATACATAGTCTCTGAGATGATGATCTCAGTTATCAATATGCTTGGACCAATCATGAAAAAATGGATTTTCTGAGAGTTTGATACAACTCTGATTATCACAGTAAATCACAGTTAGATCCACCTGATGATCAAACAAGCCAACCAAGATATTCGTCATCTATATGGCCTCACATGCTGCTTGACTCACATCCATGTACTCTGCCTCTACTAAACTGAGTGCAACTGATCTCTGTTTCCTACTATACCAAGAAACTACTGCTGACCCAATACTAAATATCCCTCCTAATGTTCTCTTCCATTCAGATGGACTCCCTGCCCAATTTGCATTTGTGAAGCCTTGCAGCTTCACTCCCTCTGTCCGTTTGTACCATAATCCATACTAAGAAGTGTCCCTGAGGTATCTAAACACATGCTTTATCACCTTCCAATACAACTTGGTAGGCCTAACCATTGCTTGACTAAGCTTGTTAACTACATAACACAGATCCAGTTGTGTGTTCACCAAGTACATGAGTTAACCCACAAACATCCTTTAAATAATAGCTTCCACTACTTCCCTTAAATTAGCATCCTCCTTCCTCCAGTTACCTGCTAGAGGAGTGTTCATGGGTTTGCTGCTCTCCATGTGAAATCTCCTGAGTATCTCGTTGGCATACTTTCCCTGAGACACAAACAACTCCCCATCTCCCTGCCATACCTCCATGTCAATAAAGTAATGCATGAGCACCATGTCCTTCATCTTGAAATCTCTTTCAAGGTCCTCCTTGCAAGACTTTATCAACTGATCATCACTTGTTAGTATGAGATCATCAACATAAAGTAAAATAATCAACAATTTACCTTCCACCACTATGTGGTACATGTTCACATCTGATTCACTCTTTGTGAAGCCCAACCCAGTGAAGTAGCTATCTATCCTAGTGTACGAAGCACGAAGTTCTTTCTTCAACCCATACAACACTCTCTTGAGCTGGCACACATATGAATCACACTCAAAGGTCTCAAAACCTTCAAGTTTCTCTATGTATACCCCTTCCTCAATCGTGCCATTAAGGAAGGGTATCTTCACATCCATCTGATGTAGATTCCAACCCATCTATGTTCATAGTGCCAATCTAGATCTGATTGACGAGTACCTTGCAATAGGAGTAAAGGTGTCATCATAGTAAATCCCCTCTATGTGTGAAAAGCCACGGTCCACAAATATAGCCTTATGCTTCTCCACACTACCATCTGAAGCTTGATTTACTTTGTAAAGACAACATGAGCTCACCACTAACTTTTCCTCCAGACTCGGGACCGCATCCCAAAAGCTATTACGAATTATGGAGTCATGCTCCTCCACCATGGCATCAACCCAAACCGGATGCTACACTACTTCCTTAAAGGAAGATAGCTCTATCACAACACATTCACCCATAAAAGTCATGTATCTAGTGTACCTCTCAGGTGACCTCCTTTTCCTGTTCTGAGAAGTGGGTGCTCCCACATTCTCTGATGCATCATCCAACAATCTGTTAGCCTCTCTGGTGTGCTTTCTTCCCTCCTTGGAAGACTTTGCCTGAGTAGACATCTCAACTCCTGGATCCTCTGCATGTGGTTGCTCCACATCAATATGAGGCTCCTCAATCTTAGGAACTAAAATCTCCTCATCCACATGTAGCTCAAGCTCCCTCTCAAAGGAAACTCACATGGCCTTCTCCTCATCGAATATGACATCCCTGTGAATCACTGTCATCCTGCTGGTCGGCAAGTACACCCAATAGTTGTGAGGTGTATCAATGTACCCCACAAATATCCTAAACTCTGCTATAGGCTCAAACTTCTTTCGTGAATCTTTGGTCACATGGCAATATATCGATGACCCAAAAATCCTGAAGTGACCAACATCTAGCCTCTTACCTAATAAGCATCCTCTGGTGTCTTCATCTCAAGTATCCGATGTGGGCTAGAGTTTTGAACATAAGCAGCTCTGTTTTATGCCTTAGCCAACAAGTGTAGTGGTAGGCCCTGATCATGCAACATCGCCCTCGCTGCCCCTACTATACTTCTTTTCTTCCTCTTGGCCACCCCATTCTACTGAGGGTTATGGGGTGCTGTCAACTCCCATTTAATCCCTTCTGCTAAACATAATTTCTTAAACTCATTGGAGACATACTCACCACAATTATTACTATGTAGAGCTTTACCCTTCTTTCCCCACTCTTCCTCCACCAATTCTTTAAACTCACAAAACTTTGTGAAATTTTTGATCCTTTTTCTGCATGAAAAATATCCAACATTTACAATAATAGTCATCAAAAAATATAACATAATACCTGTGTTTGGCCATGGGTGCTGTCGAGAATGGTCCACACACATCTCAATGGACTCGCTCTAGAATAGCCTCTGGTCGATTGTCTTTATTGTGAATGGAAGACTTGGTGTATTTTCCCAAAGTACACCCCTTGCATGTATCAAATTGCTCAAGCGTACCTTTGGGAAGAACGATAGAGATATGTTGCAAAATCTTCAAAGCCCCATGATGCAAGTGACCCAATCAGTTGTGCCACAACTTGCCAACGTCTTTTCTCTGCAACCTTTCTGATTTTGTGCTCAAAGAAACACACTCCTCTACCTCCATATTATAGATATTCTTCACCCGAATCCTTATCTTATTTACTTGATCCGTGCCTATGTTTCAAAGGAATGCCTTTCCTTTTGAGAAGATCACATCATAGCCTCTATCCTCAAACATGGTAATATATACCAAGTTATTCTTCAACCCGAGCACATACAAAAAATTCAAGGTGAGTGGAGCCCCATGCTCCCTCTGAAAAGTAATCGTGCCCAATCTAGTAACACTCTACTTCCCATCGTCACCCATCACTATATGCATCTAGAGATCTTTCTCCTCTAGGTCACTCAATAAATCTTTGTCACTAGTCATGGGGAATGAATCTCCAATGTCTAACTACCATACACTTCTCATCTTGTAGACACCATGCATGTAATGGGGGAAAAGTCCAATTCAAATTGAGAGGCCAAAGCCTCACCCGCCGCTCCTTCTGAGGACTTATTCTTCGACTTCCTGAGTGGACAATTTGTAGCAAAATGGACCAACTCATGACAATAAAGCACTTAAGTTTCATCACGTATTTCTTCTTACCTCCATGATAAGAGTCTGATTTGGAATGGGAAGCTTTCCCTTTCCCTTTTTTCGCCTTAATCTCGAAGGAAAAATTCTCTTCATCACGATTCTTTGATGAAGAGCCATCCTTGGTTTTCCTCCTGATCTCCTCCTGTGTCAAATCTGACCACAGTTATTCCGAATCTGGAAACTTCTCCTGACCATTGATAGAGTCCTGATAACTATGCCAACTTTTAGGGAGTCCGAGAAGAGAAAGACTCACCATATCATCCTCGGCAACCATGACTCCAACACTTCCAAGTTCATCACAACATTGAGTGAACTTGGTTAAGTATTTTGGAATAGTCTCGCCTTTCTCCATTTTGGATTTTCAAAGTTTGTCCTTCAGTGCCAATTTACTTTGGTCACTACTATTCTCATACAAGTCCATAAATACTTTTCACATATCATATGGAGTTTCCTTGCCATGGAGACTCGAGACAATGTGGTCTCGAACTCCCTCAAGGATTATCCGCCTTGCCTTCACCACACACTTCTTCCATTCAGCCAAATTTTTGCATCCAATGCTGTTGGATTAGGAATTTCTTGATCAACGAATTCCTTCAAGCCATTATCCTCTAGCACAACCTCCATTCTATCCCTCCAAGCTATAAAATTCGAGTTGCCTTCCAAGGCATACTCAAGCCGCAAATCGTAGAATGCCATTTGTCGATCCTAAAGTATGTATTGCAAATTCGAATTTCACCTGTAACCCAAAACTCAAAACTTTGAAATCTCCTCTAGTATATTGTTATCAAATTTGATACCATGTAGAAAAACCTGTAGATTCACAAGCTCATGGAATTTACTAAAGCACAGGACAAGAATCTACTTCTACTTTCGACCAACAGAAGCTAATAGATCTATGAAAACAATATGAGCAAGAAGAAGATAAATCAATGGGACATAACACAAGATGTATTTAGGGAAAGCCACGGCTCAAAATCCCGTTATCTGTATTAGATATATAAGAAATATGAGTGAAGATACATGTCTTGTTCTCACTAGAACAATTCTGCACAAGTACGCTCAACTCTCTTAGCTCACAAGTTAGCTCAAGCTCAATCCTTAGCCTATTCAGTAACTCTCCAAGGCCCTAATTTCTTTTGTAATTCCTAGAATGAATAGCCCGTATTTAAAGGGAATTCATGCTTCCAAAACCAAAAAATCCAAACATAGGATCAATCTCTGATGCATGCATGATATTGACACTCCAGTAAATAATACCACCGATAGTACACTGTCCTTGCACTCTAGTCTCAAATGGGTCTTCCTTTGAACTGACATGCATGAGTTTTTCATGAGGGAATCTTTAGTTAAATGGAGTAGCACTACTGGATGCATTAGTGCACCAACTAACTGTTAGTCCTCTATTAGTTCCAAAAACAATTTAGAACTAACTTAACTGAACTTAACTCAGTAAACTGAGCAATCTAATTTCCAACTCAATTTAAACTCACATTGGACCCCTAAAATTTAGGGAGAACATATACATGGCTACATAAAGACTTCCAACTCGAAAATCCTAAGATAATTAAGTTAATTATACTTAATTAACTATTTACAAGTTGCTATGAGAATAGAATTTGATTTTAATTTTCAGTTTAATTCAAGGACAAATTAAATTGAAATTTCTTGTTTCCATTTCTCAACAAGTCAATCCATATTACTTCTCTAGTTTTTTATCGATCTTCGTATGTAATATGTCTCATAAATTGATTATGAAAATTATAGCTCTTTGGATGGAGCCCCTACTTCCAATGCTTGTATATGAAAATCAAGGGGGATTTGTTAGCTATAGACAAATTGTGGATAACATCATTCTTTTCCAAGAAGCAATCTATTGAAGCAAATCTTGACGAGAGAAAGGGGTGTTCATCAAATCAGAAATGGCCAAAGCCTTAGATTTGGCTTTCCATTAGTTCCTTTTTTTTTCCAAGAAAAAAATCGTAATTTTCATTAGAAAAATAAGAAAATTACATGTTGTATCATCTGCATGTGAAAATGCATAATCACAGGAAATTGACCAAGCCATTTTATCCAAATCAATGTTCATATAGATCATCCATTATATACATTTGAAGACATAAATATATACAAGTACTAACATAAGCTGTCCATATAGCTCAAAACAAAAAATAAACAAAAAATGCTACAAGCCACTAGATGATCCTGGAAAACCATTCAGATTTTGCCCCATCCTGTTCAATTAATGGCTGGTGGAAGTACTGATAGAACTCCATGTCTCAGGATTCATGAATCATTCACTACCCCCTATGCTTCTGCGTGACCTCCTTGGAAAGAAAGTCAATGACGAAATTCCTTTCCCTATATATATGTGAACATATAATAAAATAAAAATGTGATTTTAAAGTGATGACTTCATCCAGTAAACCCCTGAGTGTGTGCACATGACAATGAGATGCAAAGTTGATCCAATTTATAACAAGATTAGAGTCCCCAAAGATTTGAATTATGTGGCAGTTTTGTTCTAGAGAAAAAATGAGAAGGTATCTGAGACTATTTAGTTCAACAAAATTGTTGGTGCCTCTCCCCGATCCCATTTTGATCTTGATTTAATTTGATTCAGTAATGTGAAGTACAACTCCATCCCCACACCTAGTGTCCTGTGCCGACCCATCAAAATATGCCCAAGGGATATTCTTATCAATAACTTTAGGAGTGATGACGCGGGAAAGTTTTGTTGTCGATTCCTCAGGGATCAAATGATATATAGTATCAATATCATTACAAGTAGCTGGCCATATTATGGGGTCATTCTGAAAAATGGTTCGATTCTTGGTCAGCCAAATACCCTAAAATAATAGCAGAGGGAGGGTCCTAATTTTTTTTGATGCTGCACAATTCCACCAAGATTTCCAGGCATCAAATAGATGAGTCCCATTCCATTTGAGCATGCTGTTAGGGGAGACAGTAATCGGTAGCCACACCTAACTAGTCACAGGGAAATGTAGGAAAAGGTGATCAATATCTTTGGCTTGGTCTTTGCATAGATAACATCGAGATGGACCATGATAGGCACAATGATTTATATTATTGTTCGTGGGCGCTTTATTTGATAGTATACACCACATGAATAGGTGGGATTTGTGTGGTGCTTTAAGCTTCCAAAGAGGGCACCACCACCAAATCGCCTCCATTGGTTCCTGTGCAAATATTAGAGAAGAGTATCCTTCCCTGGGGGTATATCGACCATGTGATGCTATAGCACATATGATTTCATCCTCCTAAAAAGTTATCCTAATATGTGCTTCTTCTAGAGCCCCAATGAAACAGTGCCAAACCCTGCTCCATCTTTCTGGTATCCTGATATCTCATGCATTAAGCCATTTCTGTGAGATCCAGGATGTGTTTCTATCGTGTGCTATATGTGAGAGTTGAGTGATACCATCTAGTGCAAGTGTCTGTCTGAGCTCCAGTTGTAGAATGTGTGCATTACCACATCTTGACCAAGCATCAATGCCTAGTGTCACCAGCTCACCATTTCCAATTCGCCAAGCCAATCCACTCTTAATGACATTGATGGAATGAGTGATAGCTTTCCATATGATAGAGGCTCCAGTATTTCCCTAGAATGGCTTGCGGATCCAGTCCATTACTGATAGAGAGTGAATATATTTATGATAAACCACCTCTTTCCATAAGCTATCGGATGTGATAATCTGCCACCCCATCTTTGCAACAAGCACCTTTGCAAATAAGTGTAGATCCTTTATACCCAACCTCCCCATTTTTTTGGTTTACCAATTCTTTCCCATCTAACCCAAGAAAAATTCCTCCCAACATTTTTCCCTTGCCATAAGAATCGAAAACAAATTTGCTATATTCTGTTGATGATTCCTTTTAGAATCCAGGCAAGAGCCATCCAATATATTGGGATAGTCTCCGAAACAAATTTTATAAGAGTTAGTATGCCCACTCTAGAAAGCCATCTCTGTTGCCATATGTTGATACACCCTTCGATTTTTGCAATAAGCCATGTCCAGTCTGCTATACGATAATCATTTGGCTTGAGCCTGAAGCCAAGGTATTTGAGTCCTGTCTCCATTTCTTGCCTAACAAAATGGAAATTATGTAGTGCATGTCTTTGCTCATTTTGTAAGTAGGACACCAGCGCGATGGTGAACTTGTTGTAGTTGGGCTCCATACCTGTAGCTTTATGAAAAAGGGATATAATATTCTTGAAGCAAGTGGTATCATGGATAGAACCATCTAAAAAATAAGTACATCATCTACAAACAATAGATGAGAAATATAGGAAACATATGACATCTTTACACCACCGAAAGACCCTTCATCATTGGATTTTGATATAAGTCTACTTAAATCCTCCATGACCAGGAGGAATAATAGAGGTGATAAAGGACACCCCTGTTGCAGACCATGTTTAGCATGGAAAAACTTAGATACAACCCCATTAATGAGTATGCTATATGATGTAGATGTGAAACAACACATAATCCATTTAATGAATGAGTGGGAGAATCCAATATGGGTTAGAATACGTTGGAGGTATGTCCAACTAGGTCTGTCAAATGCTTTTGATAGGTCAATCTTGCGTATGATACTCTTAGAATTCTTGAAATTAATTGAGTGGATCCTTTCTTGTGCCGTCCTAAGGGCTTCAAGAATCTGGCGATGATTTAGGATGCAAATTATTCCTTGGAAATCATCTTGGATAAAATATGCTTGATACAAATTGGAATTATTTTTGATATAATTTTATATATGCAATTACATAAGGATATAGGATGTTAGTCATCAAATGGTTGAGGGTTATCAACTTTGGGTATAAGAGAAATAAAATTTGAATTGAACCCGTCATGCATCTACCCTGAAAGTTTGCAGTCCTTAATTTCACTTAGGAGATCAACACCAATATGCTCAAAGAAGGTAAGGTATAATTCCATAGGCGAACCCTCTCGTCCCGAGATTTTATCTCCTTTAAACTATTTCAGAACAACTTCAATCTCCAGTATGGTCTCTTAGAGTCCAAATTGTATTACTTAATTTCTGCCCCTTGGCATATTGTTGAAAGAAATTTGAATTTTTGTCCCCAGCCTTTAGCCATGTTGCTCTTCTCTTCAATCTCCATGTCTCTTCTTGCTATCTTAGAAGACGAACCTTTTCAGTTTCTAACCTTATCAAGTGTTCCTTACTGTCCCTGGATGAATAAACAACAATACCCTTTCCCTCCCACTTCGATATTTCATACTCAATTTTATGAATAGTAGCCTCATCCATTTTTTTTTTTTGTTTAGCCCAAATTATGGTTTTGAGTTTAATTTGGGATAAATTGTTGGCAATCACCTCAGCTGGAGTGGAGTTGTTTTCTTGTCCACAACGAATCCATCATTCCATAACTAATTTGTGAAATTCTTCTTCTACAAGCCATGTCAAGTTAAATTTGAAAGGGGAATTTGGCTTGTAGTTGGAATTCATTATTTCCAAATAAATTTTTGAGATTGCAACAAGATGATGGAGCTTAGTGAAAAGAGTCGCCTTCACTAAGTGGGCCCGCAGGCTATTTTTGGCGCAAGTCTATTTTTAGACATATGGATCATGTCTATGGATTGCAGGTTTCTGTTTATGGATGATTGATCAAGTTGGAAAAAATAGATGGACTTCTATTTTTAGACCACAGCGGAGTGACACCACAGCGGAGTGACTGCTCAGTCTAAATATAGAACAGTCAAATATTATTAGCTCATAATAATATTTAGACTATAAACTTTGTCTTATTCTCTTGGAGCACTTCAGGATGAGCTACGGATGTGGTACATGCAGATCCCAGAAGGAAATACGTGGTTACCTATGGGATGACTAATATTTGCATGCAGGACTTCAGTTAGAACTCAAGTGAGTTGAGTTTAGTGGACTGGAGGTGCAGTTGATGGAGTTGTGTTCAGTTTAGCTTTGTTAAACTTGTTGTATTTAGTCTAACTAGCAAATAGACTAGAGATGAGTTGGGTGAATTAGTTATTAATTAATTCACAAGTTATTAACTCATAATACAACTAATGAATACATCAGTTAACTCAGTTGCATGTCAGTGCATGTTCAGTTCAGCAGGGACAGGTGTTAGAGGATCAGATTGCTATCAGTTGTGACTATAGTTGTGCATTAGATCTTGCACAATCAAGGATTGAGTATGCCAATGAGTTTGCCCACGTATTTCCCACATTGTAGCTTGTGCTCACGTGATTTAGCCAAGTAAATACGTGGTTGCCTTGGAATTATCATCAGTTCTCATGTAGGTATTGAGCAGCGGAGGCAGGCA
>APFE030110090.1:29460-46332 GCA_000404065.3 Pinus taeda | reverse complement strand
TTGAGCTACAGATGTGGCACATGCAGCCATCAGAAGGAAATATGCTTTCTTTGTGGGTCAGTTGAGTTTGTTGCATGCATGACTTCGGTTAGAACTCAATCAGTTGAGTTTGGTGGAGTTGATTGTGGAGTTGATGGAGTTGTGTTCAGTTTGACTTGGTTAAACTAGTTGTAATTAGTCTAACTGCAAATATACTAATGATGAGTTGTTAAACTAATTATTAACTCATAATGAAACTAAAGAATACATCAGTTAACTCAGTTGCATGTCAGTGCATGTTCAGTTCAGCAGGGACAGGTGTTAGAGGATCAGATTGCTATCAGTTGTGACTATAGTTGTGCATAAGATCTTGCACAATCAAAGGATTGAGTATGCCAATGAGTTTGCCCACGTATTTTCCCACATTGTAGCTTGTGCTCACGTGATTTTGCCAAGTAAATACGTGGTTGCCTTGGAATTATCATTAGTTCTTGAGCATGTATTGAGCAGCGGAGGCAGGCAAGCAGCGAAGGAGATTTGAGCTAGTGATTGATTCAAATCCGAGCTGTATTGTGTGAAACAGAGGTGGAGATACTTGTGAGAAGTATTATGTTGTGTAATGTTACATGACTCAATCATTAATATACAGATAGTTGGGGTTTTTAGCGAGATGCTTTCCCCGGGATACATACTGTGTTAATGTGTGAATGCTCTTGATGTTTTATTGTTATTGATGCTGCTATATTGATGATCAACGTAGAGGAGCTTATGTATTGTGTATGTATTCCGCAATAGTATATGATCAGGATAATCTCCATTGAATATGTGTTTATTATTCAAAATTTCTACATTCTGTAATTAGATTTCCTAAAATATACTGATTTTAGCCAATTCTCAACCAATATGATTATCATCAGTCACACTCTATTCTCTATTATAAAAGTATGCAAATTTTTAAAGTAGAACAAGCCTGAGAGATCAATTCCCTTCAGAGTTTGATCTAGACAATTTCATAATTTCATAATTTTACAGCTTAAAGCAATTGTTTTCTAATTTTTCAAGTATGTTCAATGTATCTTCACAGCTGGGAATGAAGAAAAATCACTTCCATACCTTCTTTACTTACAAGGTGGACCAGGGTTTGAGAGTCCACGTCCACAAGAAACTAGTGGATGGCTGGCGGAAGCTTGTGAAGAATACTGTGTGATTCTGTTAGACCAGGTAGGGTAGTGTGGTTATGATTTCAAGCTTACTAGTGCAAGTGTGTATTGGATTTTGTGATGATATCTGTTTTTGGGGCAAATGACTTTTTCTGTTGTGGCAGCGGGGAACAGGCTTGTCAACTCCTTTAACAGTGTCTTCACTTTCTCAGTTCTCATCTGCATTGCAGCAGGCAGATTATTTGCAACATTTTCGTGCAGATAACATAATAAATGACGCAGAGTTTATTCGAGTTCGTATAGTACCAAATGAAGAACCTTGGACAGTTCTTGGAATGGTTAGAATCTAGAGCATATACTTTTTTGTCTTCCCAATTTCATTTTGATTTGTTATAAATTTTCACATGCAAAAATGAAAGGTACTATTACATTGGAAGCTGGGTGGAGAGTCATTTTCACTAATGTGATGAGTATCCGGTTTTTTTTCCTATCACAACAACTGATATCCCATGACAATAACATATATTGAAGACAATAACATATATTGAAGAAAAAAGGAATCAATAAAACATTGCAGCTAGAATTGTGAAGCAAACTTTGTAATCCATTATGGGAAAACTTATTTGCTATATTACTTCCACGGACAGGAAAATTTGTAGTATTTGAGAGTTCTCCTTGCTGGGTCTTGTACTAAAAAAATGTATTTTTTTGATGATGCTGAACTCCCACAGTTTGAAAGTGTAAGTCAAAGCCAAAAGGAACACGAGTGTAATGTTTTTCACATCTGTTTACAGGCTGTCTCAAGGACATTATTGCAAATAATCATCGACTAGAGTTACTACAAATAATTTGCTGTAGTGTTATTGTTCAAAAATCTGATTGGAAACATGTACAATGCCTTTTGACCTTATGCAGTGACCTACCTACTGTACTTGGGCAGAGAAGGCCTGACAGGCATACTAGAGTTTGTATTTGCTGGCTTCTGTTGGAGAATTGATGACCTGTTTTAATGTCTATATTATTACTAAATAAAAAGCTTCTTTTAACTATTGATATTGCAATTTGTACATAGGGGGTTCACGCATGGAGCCACCACTAACACAAGCTCAAAATTGAACCTTCTTAGCCACCAAAACTGCCCAAGAAACTAAGCTCTTTAAGCAAAAGTAGTCAAAGTCCAGTTCAAAGAGAGACAAAATTACAGACCATGTCTACATTATAATCCCTGTTAGGAGGGTATTGTGCCATATGGCTTCAACTATTACAATCTCCATCTTAGCATAGTGTCTTTGAGTAGCTAATCAACTAATAATCTGATTCTATACGGCACAATGTTATAATGCCAGTCAGAGGCATATTGTTAAAATTGGCAACTAGGGCCAAACTCCATGTGGGTCATCTTATTAATGGACGCTGATATTTTTCTTGGATCCCTCTGATCGAGAGGTGTAGTATTGATCTAAAGATCATCCGATTCCGATAAGTATTCATGGAGATATGAATTTATTTGTGTTATGGGACAATTCGTCAAGGTTGGCCAGCAACCAAATAACCCCCTCTTGTGCTCTACGCTTAGTATAAATAGAAGAGGACTTTAAGTCATTTGATACTCACTCACTCTTGTGATCTCTCTTCATCCTGTTTTGGGTTTGATGAAGATGAGATCTAGAGGGAGTGCCCTAGGATATACGCTGCCCTAAGATAACATGTCTTAGATGTAAATGCAGTCATGGGAGAATAGGCTCTATGTTGCTCTAATGGATAAGCCTAATGCAGCCATGGAAGAAGCCCTTCTGTTATCACGAAGAAACACCTCCGCTCGCATGGAAATAAAGTCTATGCTGCCCTAATGAAGATCAAGCTTCAGCCATGGAGAAACTTATACGCTGCCCTAAATTACAGTCATGGAGAAGCCCTAGACGCAGTGAAGGAAGGAGCCTAATCGAGACCTATATGCTGTCCTAAAAGGGTTCTAACCACTATAAAGAAGAGCCCTAATCCGCTGATCAAAGGAGTCTCCTTATATGTAGTGAACGAAGTTATCTAACCACAGGTAAAGGAGATGCCTAGCCGCAGTTTGATAAGAGATCTATCAGCTGTCTAAGGGAACATCTATACGCTACAAAAGAAGTCCTAAAGAACCCTAGCTGCAGTCCTAGGAGGAGACATCAAGCCGCAGTTCATGCCCTAGCCACAATTGGGATGTGCCCTATTCACTGTTTGGAGGAGGGCTCTAATCTGCAGTTGAGGAAGCCTGATCTGCAGCTAAGAAGAGCTCAAATCTGCTGTCCCAGGAGGAGCCCTAATCTGCTGTCAAGCCGCTGTAAAGTGCAGCCATAATCTGCAGCATATGAAGGACAATGAAGCCCTAGCCGCAGCAAGAGGAGCCTCATCATAGCGTATAGAAGTTTAGATGGACAGCGTTGATGTCTTTGGTAACAGCAAGATAAATAAGGCAGTCTTAAGTAACTATAGCCTAGCTGCTCTGCTAGGCTGCAAGCCATAGCAAGCAGCTAAGGCTGATATACCTTTGCAGCAAAGTGGACATTGTTTGATAAGAGCAACAGAAGTATTGTAGCAGCATGATGTAGCAACAAGGTATTGCAGCATGATGATGATGATGTATTGAGCATGCCTTGAGTGTACGATTGGGTGAAACACAGTGATAGGAACAACATGAAGTGCATAGCATGGTCACTAGGTCCAGCACTGTGATGATGAGTGCAACATGGTACAACGCGATGAGGTGCAACATATGGACGGGATGCTGCATATGACAGGTGAAGGAGTCACCTTGGAGAATTAGTTGAAGTAGCATGTCTTCAACTGATCTCATGTAGAGATGATTGATTCACTTATCTAGAAAGTCGAATTGTTAACTTGTAAATGTACTATCTCTCTCTCTCTGCTGAATTATTGAAGAACATATAAGAAGAATTGATCAAGGGTTTCCCCACATTGGGTTTTGTCCCTGGCTAGCGCCACATCTTGTCTCCCCTTGTCTTGGCTTGTCTTCTGCGATTTATGTTTATGTTCTATTTGCAGTTTACTTTAACGCTGATGTGATTGCTAATCTAGAAAAGATATTGAGCTAACTGTGAAAGTTGAAATAAATTTCTCTAAGCATAGAACGTACCTAAATTTAACATGATATCGGAGTTGAGGTGAGGACAATGCCCAAGCAAGAGTGAAAGAGCAATCACCGAAGATAGTTGGGAAAGGACAAAAGGATCAGTGAGTTCCTCATCCCTCTTCAAATTCATCGAGCGTGAAGTCGAAGCAGAGAATATTATCAGAATAGCGCAGCAGAAGTTTCTGATGGCCTACCTAAAGATCACTTCATTGGGAAGTCTGGATCTAAGGGTGGAAGGAAACGCAGATGCCTTGGTTGCAATAAGTTCGGCCATTATGCGAATGAGTGTTCGAATGGCAGAGACACATCCCTTGATGAAGATAATAATCATTCCAGGGACATCTTCAATGATCAAAGTAATGACAGGTAATGCCGGTCATCAATGAAATGGCTGACTCTTCAAAGAAAGCAAGGAACCCCAGGTATGAAGAATCAAATGTTGTTTTTGATAAGATTAAGAAGCGTTATCTTGTATTGGCCCTTTCCTTCAAATTCTTTGGGAGTCTGACTTATTGAGTGTAGTGCTTCAAGGCACTTCATCGGATAGAAGGGTGCACTCTCTAATTCGGTAGAGATGGAAACAATCGTGGGATTATACTTGGAGTCAATGCCATCTATCCCGGAAAGGGTGTAGGGAATGTTACCCCTCAATTGAATGAGGGTAACTCGATTCATTTACATAATCTCTTTTATGTACTCGATCGCAAGAAGAATCTGGTGTCCATTTCAGCAATGGAAGTCAAAGGTTACAAGGTGGCACTCATTGATGGAAACGTACATGTTTGAAAATAGAATTTTCAAAAATGTTATTGAGTTTAGGGTTGTATCAAGTTGCAAGATGGTCCATTGGGGATCATGTCAATTGACATATCACATCTATAACACCAGAGGTCTACCTATGGGGCCCTACCCGATCTGAGTCAGATGGTGATAGGGATTCCTGAATTCAAGAAGAGCATGAAGGTACATGTTTGAGATGTACCGAAGGAAAATCTTATAAGGGGACCATTCCCCTCATGCAGCAGGTCCACAGGTTTGGAACAACCTGAGGAGGTTTGAGATTCATGATCGGAAATCTCATGTATACAGGAGGAAGAAAGCCCTCTATGGCTTAAAGCAAAACACCCCTTGCATAGTATGAGAGGATTGATAGCTGTCTGATGAAGCTAAGATTCACTAGGAGTGAAACTGATCCAAACCATTACTCAAAGGTTGTGGATGATAGACCTCTCATACCGGCACCTTATGAGGACGACCTATTTCTGACTGGTGCAAACCCTCTCATTTGCAAAAGTAAGAGGGAGTTGGATTCCGGATGTGGAATGATAAACTGCAATCATGTGACTACCTCGATCTTAACTTTCAGAAGTTATATGGTAGTGATGTCAGACCAGATTTGGGAAATGCCTTTGAGTTTCATAAACTCTTTCGCGTTGATGTTCTTGGTGTACTTCCGTCTGGATATATGTTTTGTAGTTAGCATGGTGAGCTCATATTTGGTTGAGCCTCACTAGAGTTGTGCCAAGAATCTTTTGAGATATCTTCGGGGCACAATCTCTCGTGGATTGAGATACATTGTCGGAAATATAAAACTGCATGATTATTCGAATGCTCACTGGGCAGGCAGTGTGGAGGACCATTCGAGCACTTCTCAAAGTTGGTTCTCTTTGGATTCTGATTCGATATCATGGATGAGTAGGAAGCAGAAGTCGGTTGCTATAAGCACCGCCGAGACTGAATACATAGCTACGAGTATGATCTTGTGTGAAGCTACATGGTTGCAGAAGCTCTTAAGTGACTTGTTTGTACACATGATGAATACCACTGTGATTCTCTGTTACAATCAGAGGGGGGATTCGATTATTGAGGAATCCCGTATTCGATGATTGCTCTAGCAGACAAACATTAGATACTGCCTTATCTGGGATATGGTAAGTCGATGAACGAGGAGGCTCCATTGCATTGAGACTGATGTACAGGTCGTAGACATTTTGTCAAAGTCCCGAGAAAGGTCAAATCTACGACTTTCTTGAACGACTTGGAGTCGTTGAGAGACCTTCTTATAAGGGTCCTGCATGTTGCATGCATTGAGCTCTGGGAGCTCTGGGGGGCTTGGGGTACTTACTGGAGCAACATACGACCACAGGGCGACTCACCCTCCCCTGGTGGTGCACTATGGAACAGGATGATTAGTTCTCCTGTGGGCCAGTATGATTTGTTCTCTGTGGCGACTATGGAACAGGATGATTAGTTCTCCTGTGGGCCAGGTTGATTCGTTCTCCGTGGAATCCATTGGACAGGATGATTCGTTCTCCTGTGGACAGGATGATTAGTTCTCCTGTTGAGGCATCCTACCCATGCAGTCTGGGACTAATGGGAAGTACCTCTCATCCGATCAATGAGCAGGGAAATGAGGTTAGGGACCATAGTAGTACTATTGATGGACGCATCGTTGTATCTACCGTACTTCCTATGCTAGGATGATCTCCATTGATCTGGGATCAATGGAACTAATCTGGGATAAGTATGAGTGGTTTGAGACACTCTCTTGTGATATTGATCTGGGATCAATAAAACTAATTTCGGTCCAGTAAGCGTGATGTGACACACTCTCTTCAGATGAAACTGACTTCGGGTCAGTAGAGAATGGTATGAGACATTCTCGATCAATTCTTCTTCTTCATGGTTTTGCAGAGCAGAGCAAAGCAGTGCAAGACACCGATGGCAACGATGGTATAGCTGGACATATGGATCAGTGGATGGAGTTCTCCCTAGTTGAGAGGGAGTGTTAAAATTGGCAACTAGGGCCAAACTCCATGTGGGTCATCTTATTAATGGAAGCTGATATTTTTCTTGGATCCCTCTCATCGAGAGGTGTAGGATTGATCTAAAGATCATCCAATTGCGATAAGTATTCATGGAGATATGAATTTATTTGTGTTACGGGACAATTCCTCAAGGCCAGCCAGCAACCAAATAAACCCCTCTTGTGATCTACGTTTTAGTATAAATAGAAGAGGACTTTAAGTAATTTGACACTCACTCACTCTTGTGATCTCTTTTCATCCTATTTTGGGTTTGATGAAGATGAGATCTAGAGGGAGTGCCCTAGGATATACGCTACCCTAAGATAACATGCCCTAGATCTAATTGCAGTCATGGGAGAATAGGCTCTACGTTGCTCTAATGGAGAAGCCTAATGCAGCCATGGAAGAAGCCCTTTTGTTATCATGAAGAAATGCATACGCTGGCATGGAAATAAATTCTACGCTGTCCTAATGAAGATCAAGCTTCAACCATGGAGAAACTTATATGCTGCCCTAAATTACAGTCACGGAGAAGCCCTAGATGCAGTGAAGGAAAGAGCCTAATTGAGACCTATAAGCTGTCCTAAAAGGGTTCTAACCACTATACAAAAGAGCCCTAATCCGCTGATCAAAGGAAAGTCCTTATCGCAGTGAATGAAGTTATCTAGCCACAGGTAAAGGAGATGCCTAGCCGCAGTTTGATAAGAGATCTATCAGCTGTCTAAGGGAACATCTATATGCTACAAAAGAAGTTCTAAAGAACCCTAGTTGCAGTCCTAAGAGGAGACATCAAGCCGCAGTTCATGCCCTAGCCACAGTTGGGATGTGCCCTTTTCACTATTTGGAGGAAGGCTCTAATCCGCAGTTGAGGAAGCTTGATCCGCAGCTAAGAAGAGCTCCCAGGAGGAGCCCTAATCTGCTATCAAGCTGCTATAAAGTGCAGCCATAATCCGCAGCATATGAAGGACAATGAAGCCCTAACTGCAACAAGAGGAGCCCTCATCATAGCATATAGAAGCCTAGATGGACAGTGTTGATATCTTTGGTAACAACAAGATAAATAAGGCAGTCTGAAGTAACTATAGCCTAGCTGCTCTGCTAGGCTGCAAGCCATAGCAAGCAGCTAAGGCTGATATACATTTGCAGCAAAGTGGACATTGTTTGATAAGAGCAACAGAAGTATTGCAGCAGTATGATGTAAAAACAAGGTATTGCATGATGATGATGATGATGTATTGAGCATGCCTTGAGTGTATGATTGGGTGAAACACAGTGACAGGTGCAACTGATGATGAGGTGCAGATCCGTGATGAGAGCAACACAGTGACAGGAACAACAACATGAAGTGCATAGCATGGTCACTAGGTCCAGCATTGTGATGATGAGTGCAACATGGTACAACACGATTAGGTGCAACATATGGATGAGACGCTGCACATGACAGGGGAAGGAGTCATCTTGGAGAATCAGTTGAAGCATCATGTCTTCAACTGATCTCATGTAGAGATGATTGATTCACTTATCTCTACTGAAATATTGAAAAACATATAAGAAGAATTGATCAAGGGTTTCTCCACATGGGTTTTTCCCTAGTTAGCGCGACATCTTGTGTCCTCTTGTCTTGGCTTGTCTTCTATGATTTATGTTTATGTTTTATTTGCAGTTTACTTTAATGTTGATGTTATTGCTAATCCGGAAAAGTGTAATATTCCTAATTAGCTATGGCTAATTGGAATATTCGATTTTTTTCAATTTTTGCCTTCTATAATTATTTGTAAATAAAAGTGAGGAAGGGGGAACATAACTCGCTTTAGAATAAAAAGTCACTTCCTAGGTAGCACAACATTGTGACTCAAAGGGGAGCCAAGGGGGGCCAAAGGGGGACGCAAAAATGGAGCCCACGCAGACACATGGAGGAACTGCGTAGGAGGAAAAGAACACGTGGCAAGAAGGGAATCACGCTGGACGAGGTGAGCTTAGGGATTGTGAGAGGCAGAGGCTATAAAATAGATAGGAGCCTCATCATTTTGGATCATTCAGTTATGTGCATTTTGAGCTAGTCGCTTCGACTTCTGAGCACGCTGACTGTTTAGCTAGTCTGCAACATTGTTTAGTGCATTGAGTGTCTCCGTTCGGAGATCTCACCCTTAGCCTCGGGGGACTTCGAGTGCCTGCTCGAGCAAGGTGTTTCCTTTGGCATTTCAACAGTAGTTTTATGAGCATTTCAGCAGCAATTCCAGCAGCGTTTTGGAGGACTGCGCAGCACTGGGAGAGGGACGCAGTTCTTTCTGGTAGCAATGTTGGATTGGGGTTTTTGCAGGAGGATTCATGCTGAGTGATTGAGCAGGGGACCAGCCCTTACCTATTGGAGGACTTTTGGCAGAGTTTAGAGGGGTTTCCTTTAGTGGCAGCGCGGAGCACTGAGGAACTGCACACCAAGGGGGTGATTTTTGGGGGTCGGCTATTCCATGAGAGCTTTTTGGGTTTTTCTGGGTTTCTTGAGTAGAGCCAGATTCCAGAGTTTCAACATTTTCGGAGGAGGGGATCAGCCCCAAATCATCATTTGTTTCTTAGCAGTAGCAGCAGTATAACAGTTCTCCAGCAGCATCCACGCAAAGAGGCCATTTTTTGTTATTCTGAGAGCTTTTCTTCACTTGCCTTGAGCAAGTCGAGGTGCCATATGTTTGATCACCTTTTGTACTCATTTTATTGCTCAGTATAATAAAATGGGTTAGCATTTCTCGATGCATTTTTGTGTATCTGCTTATATTTCTGGTTTACATTATTATATGCTGTTTCACTGTTATTTTATCACTTCTGGGTTATTATATTATTTGCACGTATTTGGTTGGAGTTTTGCTGGGGTTTGAGGAATATTTTGGGTTAGGAATATTACAGTGGTATCAGAGCATAGATCTGGCTCAGCCTATGGAGCTAGCAATCTATGACACTGGGGGAAAAACCATACATTTGTTACAGAGGTAGGAGGTACAGAGATACTGGACGCAGGTTGGAGAATACCTACGGAGAGGGAGATTGTGTTCCTGTGGCAGACGCAGAACAGGAGGAACCTGTGGTAGACGCAGAATACAGAGAGCCTGTAGTGGACGTAGAGCAGATGACAGACAAGGACGGGAAGAGATTTGTGGATATGCTCCTCAAATCAGTGTAGGATCTGTCAAGGCAGATTGAGGTGATGGGGCAAAGATTCACGGTAGTAGAGGGCAGACAACGTGAGAGCCCACGAGTCTTTCAGATGGTGAGGGATCAGGTGCATCCCATCACTTGCTAGAGCAGCGTGATACTGCGCAGAAAGTGGCCTCACACGCCCCTACACGCTCTACCATGCCCACCTTCTTTCAGATTGGTGAGGGATCAGGTGCATCCCATCACTTGCCAGAGCAACGTGATACTGCGCAGAAAGTGGCCTCACACGCCCCTACACGCTCTACCATGCCCACCTTCTTACGAGCAGACACGGGGGCCGTAGCCCAGCAGGAGGCAGAGCTCGGGCATATGGGTGATTATTTTGCAGAGTACCAGGCCGATGGGCAGGAGTTCAGGGAAGCCCTCTCATTCAGAGATTTTGTTCAGCTCCAGTGGGAAAGCAGACCCCGTGACAATCACAGAGGGTACCAGCATTACCTTGATGGCGATACCCACCGTGCAACGAGTATATTCCACTTGCTTACATTTGATGGCTCATCAAACTATTCGGCAAAATCTTGGGTGGAGAAGCTGGACATTTATTTCTAGCTTAACCAGATGTCGGAGGCAGAGGCTGTCAAGGTGGCAACGTTGCATTTGGATGGCGAGGCCCAGAATTGGTGGTTTCATGGGATGGTTACACTGGTGCACTCCACAGTGACGACATATGTCGAGTTTACCAAGAGACTAATGGAGCGATTTGATTGGAGGGATCCAGAGCAACATTTCGTTGAATTGACGAGGCTCAAACAGACAGGGAGCCCAGAGACCTACATTGCAGATTTCTTGAGGGCGTCCGTGTTGGTGCTAGACCTATCCACGACACGGAGGGTCTATATGTATGTTGAGGGGTTAGCAGAGCCACTTCGGGGTTTAGTCCTATCCACTAGACCAGCCACACTCCAGGACACTATCAGCCGGACTTGAGGGTTACAGGATGTCTTACCTAGGACACTGACACCTTCCCCCCAGAGACAGACTTTTCAGTCTAAGGGGAAGGATGTGAGGACTCCTCCTCCAAAGGGGAATCCAGGACGAGTACAGCTTGACGACGATGCCAGGCGGGAGCTAAAGAAGAAGCGGTTGTGCTTCACCTATCAGGAGCCATGGGCACCAAGACATAGATGTGCTGTTGGCAAAGCACATTTTATTGAGGTCTTCTCTGAGAGCAGTGGAGAAGAGGATGAGAAGGAGGATGTGGAGGCAGGAGATAGCCATACCATACAGGGACCTTTGCCACCTCCACTAGCAGCAGCAGGTGGTGCATCTTTTGCACCCACCGGAGGGGTCCTTGTAGCATTGCGAGGAGTTCCAAGTATCTCACGCTACGCGTACAAAGGACAGTACATGGCCAGCGCATATCAGTTTTGGTTGACAGTGGGGCAACCCACAACTTCATCGATGCACAGATGGTTGAGCGGAGAGGTATTGAAACAAAGAGCTTCGATGGGTTTTCAGTATTGGTCCCAGGAGATCAGACCATGACGTGTGCTCGTTATGTTCCGGAGCTTTCAGTGGCGATGGGCACCTACACATTGATTGACCACTTTTTCGTGGTCGATATTTTGGACACCAACATGATACTGGGTGTCCAATGGCTTATTACTCTAGGAAGGTCACGACGGATTGGAAGACCCTAGAGATGGAGTGGGATGATGAGAAGACCGGGAGGCATGAGAAGATACGAGGACAACACACATATCCGCCTCAGACTATGTCGGCTCATCAGATGGAGGCAGTCTTCCAGAAGGGAGACATAGAGTGGGTAGTGGAGTTGCGTGCATCAAAGGCAGGGACTACAGGGTAGACGATACATCTAGAGATCCAGTCCATCCTTGATCGGTATGCCATAGTGTTTGGAGAGATTCCACTAGGACAGCCACCGAATCAGGGGTTTGAGCACACTATCGAGCTTGTGCAAGACATCCAGGTAGTGATTGCCAACCCCTATAGACACCCCAAGGCCTATCAAGACGAGATTGAGCGGGATATCTAGGAGTTGCTGGCACTTGGGCAAATTCGTCCGAGCATGAGTCCTTTTGCTTCTTCTGTGGTGTTGGTGAAGAAGAAGGACGGTACATTGAGGATGTGCATTGACTATAGGGCCCTGAGCAAGAAGACCCTGAAGAACAGGTACCCCATACCTAGGATCGATGAGTTGATGGACGAGTTGAGGGAGCACGATTCTTCTCAAAGATTGATTTGAGATCTCGGTACGTTCAGATTCGCATGAGGGAGCAGGATATTCCCAAGACCACCTTCAGGTGTCACTATGGACACTTTGAGTTCTTGGTGATGCCTTTTGGGGTAACCAACGCCCCAGCTACATTTCAGTCCTGCATGAATCACATCTTCCGTAGTTATTTGAGGAAGTTTGTGTTGGTATTCTTCGATGATATTCTCATTTATAGTAGGACTTGGGAGGATCATCTCTGACAGCAGTTCTATGCCAAACTCTCCAAGTGTGAGTTTGGGTTGACGAAGATGTTGTATCTAGGACACATCATAGGGGTAGACGGAGTGAGGGTCCACGAGGAGAAGATTAGGGCCATCAGGGAATGGCCGGAGCCGAGAAACGTGACGAAACTTCGAGGATTCGTTAGCATTTGCACTTACAACGGAAGTTCGTTAAAGGTTTTTCACAGCTTGCTGCAACCCTGATAGATTTGACGAAGAAGGGGACATTCAGTTGGTCAGATATAGCACAACAAGCCTTTGACAGGCTCAAGGAGGTCATGAGCAGCTGCCCAGTGCTTGCGTTGCCAGATTTTACGCGGCCATTTGTCTTGGAGTGTGATGCGTCGGGAGTGGCGATCGG
Organism: Pinus taeda; assembly: GCA_000404065.3. Taxonomy (NCBI): domain Eukaryota; kingdom Viridiplantae; phylum Streptophyta; class Pinopsida; order Pinales; family Pinaceae; genus Pinus; species Pinus taeda. Next base: position 33,228 of record APFE030110090.1, on the reverse strand, counting down.
CGCAATATTGATGCAAGGAGGTCACCCTATAGCATTTGAGAGTCTGGCCATCATGCACGCATTGGCTAAGTACCGGCAATATTTGGTAGGCAATAGGTTCAAGGTGAGGATTGATCACAACAGCCTCAAGTTCTTTTTGGAGCAGAAGCAGCTATAAGAGAGGCAGCAGAAGTGGATGAGTAAGATCCAAGCATATGACTTAGACATTGAGTATGTCAAGGGTAAGAACAACGTGGTAGCAGATGCCCTTTCACGTAGACTAGCCACATTGTCTCTTATGAGCTTGGATATAGATTGGAGGGCTCGACTCTTAGTAGAGTACTCCAAGGACAGGTTTGCGTGTGAGGTTCTGGATGGGCAGGTGGCAGATGACAGGTACAGGGTGGTCGATGAGATCATCTATTATAGGGACCAGATCTTCTTGACTGAGGGGTCACAAGTACTCGCAACTCAAGAAGAAGGTACTCTAGGCATCACATGATTCACCTTTGGCAGGACATTAGGGGTTTACCAAAACCTACGGGACCATTAGAGAGAGGTTCTCATGGAAGGGCCTCAAGGAGGATGTGCTCCAGCATATCTGGGAGTGCGATGTTTGCCAAAGGAACAAGGGAGAGATGAGCCATCACGCGGGTTTATTACAGCCTTTTCCCATTCCAGAGGGTAAATGGGAGAGCATTTTGATGGACTTCATCACAGGATTGCCCACAGTACAGGGCAAGGATTGTATCTTTGTCGTCGTTGATTGATTGACGAAGTACGACATTTATTTGCCATATCCGCACACTATACAACAACACAGGTGGCCAAGCTGTTCTTCAGGGAGATCTTCAGGCTACATGGTCTTCCTAAGACCATCGTCAATGACAGGGACAGTCGTTTCATGGGCGGGTTTTGGCAGGAGCTTTTCCGATTGGTGGGGACGGAGTTGACACCGAGTACCAGCTATCACCCATAGATGGACGGGCAGACGAAGATAGTTAACAAGTGGCTGGAGGGCTACTTGCGTAACTATGTCAGTGGGCAGCAGCAAGCATGGCTGAAGTGGTTGCATTTGGGGGAGTACCGCTACAATACTTCACATCACATGTCCATTGGTATGTCACCATTCTATGCCTTATATGGGTATCGTCCTTTATCTTTTGTTGACGTGATGTTTGGTTATAGTAGGGCTCCTAGACCCAAGATTTGGATCCAAGAGAGTCAGGATATCCTTTGAGCTTTCAAGGATAACATGGCTACAACGCAAAACCATTAGAAGTTGTATGCCGACAGGGGTTGGGTGGAGAGGCAGTTTGAGGTAGGGGACATGGTCTACCTACGATTACAGCCATACTGACAGTCATCACTGAAGCAAAAGGGGGCTGAGATGCTCAAGTCCCGCTCTTATGGGCCATATAGGGTGATACGCAGGATTCGACAAGTTGCATATGAGTTGGAGCTGCCCCAAGGCAGCAAGATTCATAAAAAATTTCATGTATCATGCCTGAAGAAGGCATTGGGGCAACAGGCGACCGTGACAGATGAGCTACCACCCATGGATGATGAGGGGCATTTAATATTGCAGCCAGAGGCTATCATTGACACTAGGGAGAGGCAGCTGCGAAGCAAGACGGTTCGGGAATTCTTGGTGAGGTGGAAGAATTTGCCAGATGAGGGTGCCACATGGGAGAGTGAGAAGATCTTACAACATCCATCACTTCAGTTGCTTGAGGACAAGCAACATTTTGCTGGGGGAGACTGTAATATTCCTAGTTAGCTATGGCTAATTGGAATGTTCGATTTTGTTCAATTTTTGCCTTCTATAGTTATTTGTAAATGAAAGTGAGGAAGGGGGAACATAACTCACTTTAGAATAAAAAGTCACTTCCTAGATAGCACAACGTTGTGACTTAAAGGGGAGCCAAGGGGGGCCAAAGGGGGATGCAGAAATGGAGCCCACGCAGACACATGGAGGAACTGCGCAGGAGGAAAAGAACACGTGGCAAGAGGGGAATCACATAGGAGGAGGTGAGCCTAGGGATTTTGAGAGGCAGAGCCTATAAAATGGATAGGAGCCCCCTCATTTTGGATCATTCACTTATGTGAATTTTGAGTTAGTCGCTTCGACTTCTGAGCACGCTGGTTGTTTAGCTAGTCTGCAACACTGTTTAGTGCATTGAGTGTCTTCGTTTGAAGATCTCACCCTTAGACGTGGGGGACTTCAAGTGCCTGCTCAGGCAAGGTGTTTCCTTTGGCATTTTAGCAGTAGTTTTATGAGCATTTCAGCAGCAGTTCCAACAACGTTTTGGAGGACTGCGCAGCACTGGGAGAGGGATGCAGTTCTTTCTGGTAGCAGTGTTGGATTGGGGTTTTTGCCGGAGGATTCATGCTGAGTGATGAGCAGGGGACCAACCCTTACCTATTGGAGGATTTTTGGCAGAGTTTCAGGCAGAGTTTAGAGGGGTTTCCTTTAGTGGCAGCACAGAGCACTGAGGAACTACGCAAAACCCCAAGGGGGTGATTTTCGGGGGTCAACTATTCTAGGAGAGCTTTCTGGGTTTTTCTGGGTTTCTTGAGTAGAGGCTGATTCCAGAGTTTCAGCATTTTTAGAGGAGGGGAGCAGCCCCAAATCATCATTTGTTTCCTAGCAGCAGCAGCAGTACAACAATTCTCCAGTAGCATCCATGTAGAGAGGTCATTTCTTGTTATTTTGAGAGCTTTTCTTCACTTGCCTTGAGCAAGTCGAGGTGCCATATGTCTGATCACCTCTTGTACTCATTTTATTGCTCAGTATAATAAAATGGCTTAGCATTTCTCACTGCATTTTTGTGTATCTACTCATATTTCCGGTTTACATTATTATATGTTGTTCCACTATTATTTTATCACTTCTGGGTTATTATATTATTTGCACGTATTTGGTTGGAGTTTTACTGGGGTTTGAGGAATATTCCGGGTTAGGAATATTACAAGAAGATATTGAGCTAATTGTGAAAATTGAAATAAATTGCTCTAAGCATAGATCATACCTAAATTTAACAATCTTCATCTTAGCATATTGTCTTTAAGTAGCTAATCAACTAATAATCTGATTCTATATGGCACAATGTTATAATGCCAGTCAGAGGCATACAAATGTAAAGAGTGCTACCACCCAAAATCCCACTTCTTGTGATAAAGTCCTAAAGCACAAGTAGGACCTTGGATGAACTAACAGAGGCTACCAACTATCACCACAGTATCTCCCTCTCACTTTATGATGGCTGTCCTCTGGCACAAGGGAGGTATTCCTAGAATAGGATTGCTATAGTTATCCAATGGAGGTTCAACGTGAAATGAAGAGTTAACTTTAGCAAAATTGAAACCATAGTATAGACTTTATGATTAGCATCATGGGTGGACCAAGACTAGTTCCTGTACATTGGGCAAGTGGAGGCAAAGGATAAAACTAGGAGGGTTGTTTTCTCAAGTGATCAGGAAAGAAAGTAGTTGCAATGAACAACCTACATGTGAAAATTTGGAAGATCCAAATTTCTACTGCAACAACTGATTAAATTCCTTCCATTTGCTAATTACTGATCAAATTGAAAGAGAATCTTCGGCGTAAATCACATGCAGACAAACATTTGTCGACGCGTTCCGAACCAACCAGTGTGGTTCATCGTCAGGACAAGTTGAAGAACCAGATCCAGCGTAGCATGTTAAATAGTCTGAGCAGAGATTCCAACGGCTAATTTACCGGCTAAATCTGACTAAAGGACCCAGGTCAAAATTAATTTAATATTG
>APFE030110090.1:0-28848 GCA_000404065.3 Pinus taeda | reverse complement strand
ACACTAATTAAAATAAAATAATACTAGGTTGTTAAGATACAAGTATCAAGTGACATTAATGGTTATACATATTATTAATATTTATTATTTTACATATGGAATTAAGTTAAATTATACAAATATCACTTAATACTAAATATATATATACAATATATATATTAAATTAAAGTCATAATATTAGGCCTAGATTTTTCCTTTATATTAATATAAAAGGTAATATTATTAAATTATTATTTGATAATCAAATATCTATATATGTATGTTAAAAAGTTAGGATCAAAATAAATAGTATAATTAAAAAGGGAGTTAAAATAAGTTATAAAGTACTACTCATACTAATAGCAATAATAATACTAATACACATACGATGAGAGAAAAAAATAAAAATTAGAATAGAGAGAAAATAAATCATAATAATAATGATACTACAAAAACATAGATAAATCAAGAAAGCACGATCCCGAGGAGGGGGCAGAAAAAACCAACTAAGAAGAGAGCACTGGAATCCAACACCTACTAATTTTCCAGCCATCATCCCTATTGAGATTGTTCGGCCTCTTTTCAATCCCGATAGTTTCCCTAAATTTCCGATGATGGAACTGAGCAACTTTGGCCACAACCTTGGTCTCCTCAATACACACTTGATGCTTGGTCTTTTCAACATGCTCAGCTAAAGCTGACGACTTGGATCTCCCATGTCTTAGGTCAGCAGCATGTTCGCAGATTTTGATGGATGGAGGGCCCAGTTTCCCCAATATAGGGGGTCCCACATGAACAAGGGATTAAGTAGACACCCTTCATGTCCTTAGGGTTAACGGGATCTTTCACCGATCTGAGGGAATTGCGAATGGTGTTGAGGGGCCTAAAGGTTGAGGGAATGTCATATCTTTTAAGGAGCCAAGCGATCTTGTCCGTGGTTCCTTGGATATAGGGAAGATGGACACCTAGACGCCGCTCTCTAGATTCTTTCTTAATTAACGCCCTTTTTGAGGCTTTATGGAACGCCATCTGACCTAGGCAGTGGCAATGTCATGGGCAGCAGTACAAGAGGCAGCGGTGCAGATGATGTAAGGCAACAGGCCAAGCATCAGCACAGGTACCAGCTTGGAGGATCAGTGTGATGTTTCAGTGATGGAGCATTACTTGAGCACATTCCTCACTAAGAGGGAGTGTTGATTTGTGGTAGCATCAGATGTTCTCTAGCCTTGAAATTTGGAGGAGAGGCTAAGGCACATGAGATCTCCAAGACCCAGAAATCGTTTTGAGAAATTCCATACAGATGAGGAGTTATAAAAAAATTAATATTTTTAATGGGTTCCTAAGTTTAAACTTAGGAAAATAAAAATATGAATGGGTATTAATAAAGATAAGGATGAGAAGGTTCTAAGAGACAAGGATCAAGTCTGTTTTAATCTTAGCCATTGATTAGGGACTTAATCTTGGCCGCTGATTCATCAACAGGAAAAGTATAAGAGAAGACTTGAGGGTCATTTGGAAACACACCGACAGATACTCTGTATCTCAAGGAAATTTGATTCTCAAGGAAGAGGAGATCGATTTCAGAGGGAGTAGCAGGGTGGAGGAAGAGCAGGGTTTCAGCAGTAAGCAAAGATCGAGGAGGAGGTGATGCAAGGGCAGTGGAAGACAACGCAGAAGGAGGGACGCAATCCAGAGAAGAGACACAGGGCCTACGCACGTTGACGCAGAGGGACACAGAGCCACTCAGAGCCACGCTGGGTCAATCAGAGTGACACAGAAGTGGGAGCAGTGTCTCCAAATTGTCAGATAGTCTCAGAGGTAAATTATTAGGTGCTTTCTTTCAATTCTCTATAAAAATCATTCCTTGTAAAAGCAATTGTTGCTGAAGATTAATAAAGCCCTCATCTGCTGCACCGGTTTTCCTGCATTGGGTTTTTTTCCAGGGACAATTGTCCAAAAATAACTGTGTTGATGTGATTGATTCTTGTGCAAGTATGTTTTCTCTGGGTTATTGTGTGATAACTGCAGTAGAATTTATTTTAATATTTGCTGAAGGAATTTCGTAAATAACTTATTGAGAATAATAAATAGGTGAAATAAATCAGTTGCTGCAGTGATAGAATTTAAGTTTAGAAATTTTCACAACAGCTATAACACTTTTGACGCAGGCCTCGAGATCATATTCCTCCAGAACAACTAAGATTCTGGTCTTCCATATGACATAGTTGGAGGCTCCGTCAAACCTATCCTGATCCCTGAGCCCATGCGATGCCATCTCACCCAACTGTCGAACTGACTCCTCTAGTCACCGCTTAGCACTGCCCAGCTACTCAACAAATGGGAAATTTGAACCTTTTGGCAAAATGTTCTTTGAGGAGAAAATTCCCATTCTATGTGTCTTCGTTCTTTTCTAGCGGATTTCTGCCACAAGAAAAACCCCGCCCTTCAAGTACTGCGCTGAGGATCTACGTTACTCCCTTTGCCTCTGCAAACTCACGAACTGGAAATTGTACCTCTCTGTCGTCTCACTCAGAGGGAGATTTCCTCAGATCTGCTTCATCGCAAGGACTGTGCAATCTCTTCAAGGGGATTTGAATTGCTGCCAAGTGCAGCTTTCAGCCTCACTGCTCAACACTGGATCTGCTCATGACAGACTTATTTTTGGACACAATAGTCCCCGGAAAGACCCAATGCAGGAAAACTGGTGCAGCAATTCTGAGGGTTTATTATTACGTAGGTGAAATATTTGAATACATATGCTCATCTAGCAATACTATACCGCGAAAATACTGGCAGAAAATCTGAGTGAGTTTTACCTCACTTCACCCGGCAGAATTCCGACTGATCCGGCAACAAGACTGGCTAACCTCAGCTACTTCTGTGCTTGCCTTGCATAGGCCCTTCGTCAGCCTTTCAGGCTCTGCGTCAACCTTGTGTCAGTTCTTCTTCCCTCTGCGTCAGCTATCTCGGCTGTTCCAGTAGTTCCCGACAGTTTCGACTTATGTGTGACAGGTAACTTTCCTCTTTGCGCTGGCCTTTTTGGCTCTGCGTCAAGGCTGCGTGGGCCCAGATTGGCCCAATGTCAGCTCTCACGGCTATTGCATTGCCTCTCTACAAGCTCTCTCCGCCTCTCTGTCAGTATTCTCCCGAAAGTCCTCCTAGATTCTCATTACCACTCTGTTACTGAATGATCACTTAGTTCAAAATTCTTAGCTTCGTAGCCCAAAAATCAAACTCTGTTTTGTACGTGTGTGTTTCCAAATGAACCCCTAGTCTCCATCTTATTCTTTTCCTCTTGAGTCTTCAACGGTTGAAATTAAGTCTCTAATCAACGGCTAAGATTAAAACATGACTTGATCTACTTGCTAGATCATTCTCACCCATATTTTGATTAATATCCATTAATATTTTAATTTTCCTAAGTTTAGACTTAGGAACCCCCGGGTGGAATTTCACCAAACAGTTTCTAGGTTCTTTAGAACTCATGTGCCTTAGCCTCTCCACCAATTTTCAAGGATAGAGCACTTCCAATGCTACCAAAAACTAACACATGCCTCAAAACATCATCAGGCCCTTCCATGCAAAGCACTCTCTGATGGTCCTGTAAGTCTTGGTAAACCCCTGATGCCCTGATAATGGTGAGTCATGGGCTGCTTGTAGGATCTTCTCCCTCAACTGGGAGCTGGGTACCAAATAAATCCGGTTCTGAAAGTAGATCACCTCGTTCATCACCCGGTACCGATCATCCACCGCTGCATAGTCAAGGACCTCACATGCAAAACAGTCCTTGGAATACTTTACTAGTAACTCTGCCCACCAATCCGATGCAATGCTCATCAATGAAAGTGTAGCTAGACAACACATCAGCTACTACGTTGTGCTTCCCTTTGACTTACTCAATGTGAAAGTCATATGCTTGGAGCTTGCTCACCCACTTCTGTTATCTCTCCTGCAACTGCTTTTGCTCCAAGAAGAATTTGAGACTATTGTGGTCTGTCTTGACCCTTAACCTGTTTCCCACCAAGTACTGCATGAACTTGGCTAGCGCATGCATAATGGCTAGCATCTCCTTATTGTAGATGGAGTACAATCTCTCGTGGGGCAATAGCTTCCGACTCTCGAAAGTTATCGAGTGTCCCCCCTGCATCAAAACTTCTCCTACACCCTCCCTTAATGCATCACACTCAAGCACAAAGGGTTGTGTAAAATTAGGGAGTGCCAACACTGGGCAGCTGCTCATGACCTGTTTGAGGTGTTAAAAAGCCTCCTGCGTCCCATCTTTCCACTCAAATGCCCCCTTCTTCATCAAATCGGTGAGAGGAGTTGCTAGCTGTGAGGTGCCCTTCAAAACTTCTAATAGTAGGTGCAAATTCCCACAAAACCCCTCAACTTTGTCCCATTCTAGGGCTTTGGCCAATCCCAGATGGACTTGATCTTCTCCTCATGAACTCTCACGCCATCCTCCCCAATAATGTGCCCTAGATAGAGCATCTCTATCAAACCGAATTCGCACTTGGACAGATTAGCGCAGAACTATTGCTCCTCCAGAATACGCAACACTGTCTCAACATGCTGCAAGTGCTCCTCCTAGGTCCGGTTGTAGATCAGTATGTCATCGAAGAACACCAACATGAACTTCTTCAATTGCCCACGAAATACGTGGTTCATGCATGACTAGAAAGTGGCTAGTGCGTTGGTCAGCCTGAAGGGCATAACCAAGAACTTGAAGTGCCCATAGTGGCACCTGAAAGTCGTCTTAGGGACATCCTGGTCCCTCACCCTAATCTGGTGGTATCCCAAGCGCAAGTTAGTCTTCGAGAAGAACTTAGCCCCCTCAGCTCATCCATTAGCTCATCTATACATGGGATGGGGTAGCGGTTCTTCGTAGTCTTCTTGTTGAGGGCTCAATAATCTATACACATGCGTAAGGACCCATCCTTCTTCTTCACCGGGACAACTAATGAAGCAAAAGTGTTGGAGCAGGTCCTGATGTGCCCAAGTGCCGCAATTCATGGATGACCCTCTCAATCTCATCCTTGTATGCCTTGGGATGTTTGTATCATGTAGTGATCACTTCCTGTACCCCCGGCTCCAACTCAATGGTATGCTCAAAACCCAATCAGGAGGTTGCCTAGGCGGTAGTCTCCAAACACCACCGGGTACCTGTCCAGAATAGCCTGTATGTTTGGGTGTGGTGGCTTGGTCTGACCCCTAGCCTCATAAATCCTCAACTCCACGGCCCACTCAATATCGCCATGCCTCAGATCAGCCTCCATCCTATGGGTCGAAACAGTTTGCGGAGGGTAAGAGTGCATACCCCTCAGCAAAACCAATTTGCCATCTGGCCCCGTGAACTCCATATCCAACTTCCTCCAATCTGTAATGACTCGGCCAAGTGAATAAATCCATTGAACACCCATCGCCATGTTGGTGTCCCGTACATCTACCACAAAAAAGTGGTTTGTCACTGAATAGCTCCCCATGGTGATTATCAAGGCAGGAACATAGCGAGTGCACTACATGCTCCTATCTCTCGACATAAGAACCAAAAATCCCTCAAACTCCTTGATTGTGATGCTCCTCCTCTGAACCATTTGTGCATCGATGAAGTTGTGAGTAACCCCATTGTCTACCAAAACTGAAACATGCTGCCCCTGCATTGTGCCCCTAATCCTCAAAGTTAAAAACTTGGGTACCCCTTGCAAAGATGCAACGACCCCTCTTGCTGGTGCGAAAGAAGCTTCCTCGTATGGTGGTCCCCTTTCCACGTGTGTTGCGCTGTCATCTCCACCCACTTCCAACTCTAGCTCGTCCAAACCTCAATGTAATGGGCCTTGCCTACTATACATCTATGTCGTGGTGCCCATGGTTCCTGGCAGGTGAAACACAATTTCCTCCTTCGGAGGTCCCTCCTAGTCTCCTCATCTAGTTGCCCTCACCCCTGGTTGGTTCTCAGCGGTGCAACCCTCGTGTCTCTTTTGTTGATTAGTGGTTGTCATTGATGTCAACCCAAGCAGCACCAGGGGCTACCCCGATCTTGCATGGGAATTTTGACTTGACAACTTACTCTATTCTGAGTCAAGGAACTTCAAGATGGATTCTATTTGTAGAGATGTTTCCGTTGATATATGACACGCCAAGTAATTCTTCATGGTTTGAGAGATATTCATGTTTGAAGTTAGTAACCCCAATTAGTGGGATAAAACCCTATGGGGTTGTGGCATGGCACTCATAATTGGTTGTGGTCATTGAATATTCAATAATTAATAATAAAAAAATTTCTCCTAAATTCCCTCCAACGTTCACTTGTTGAGAACCCTCTCTACTCAAGGCATTCATATAAATAATGACCCTCATATCCTCCTCTAGTAGGGATTTTGTGGCTTCAAATAGGTCATCGTAGAATTTTCACTATGATTTTTTTCTTTGAAGCTTCAGAAGCTGAAATTAAAACCCATGTGAGCCGAAATCTTGATGAACCTTGTGACCGAATTTCAGATCTTTGTTCGCTATATTTTCGGAGATATGATTTGAGGAAGTTAGGGTTTTTGCGGGCTCCAAAATTCCATGTCAAACATGTGACGTTGGGAAAATCGTCATAACTTTCTCTCTGAGCATTGGGTTCAAATTTCCTAAATAATCACAGAACGAGGATGGACTGTAGTTTGTTGAGTAGCATTTTCAGGGCCAAAGGTCGCAACAGTGACACGTGGTACTTCATACAAGTTCAATCTACGAAACCAGTCTATAATCAGGTCATTGTGGGAGATTGGGCATAAGTCTTTCTTGAAGAATCCAATCTTGATCAGACCTATGGGGTTGGAAAGAGGACTCAGAGGGCTACGACATGACGAGATTTTAGAGCCTGGAGATCTGAAATTACATAGATACAACAAATTCAATATCGAGCTCCTAGAAGGCAAGAAAAAGCATGCATTCAAGGATCACTGTAGTAAGGACCACACATCAATAGTCAAGGGTAAGTCTCCTACAACAAGGTATGTATGATTAGACATTTGAAATATGAGTATCATCTTTGACATGTTTTTGTAGGACAATGTAAGTATATATGGGGTCTCAGTTATATCTCTATGTCTCTATATGTCACAGTTAGTTTTGATACCACATTATTGATGTCCTATTCTTGATACTACACATTTGATGCTACATATTCTTGATGCTACACTAAGTCTGCCAAATCTATATGATGTTGTAAGTTCATGTTACTTGTCTTTTCATAGTTGATAGAATGGTCTCTGTTGTTGTACTTAGAACTTGGTCCATCACAAGTCTAGGGTCTGTCATCAGATTTTATTGTATATATCTTTAGGTCAGTTTTGGATATAGTCTTGCATAGAGTCCGGGCCTATATCAAGAGTGGGAGTATTTGTCTACTCCCGCAACAAGTCAACAACAAAAGTGTCAAGCACACTTCAGGGACACATTGTAATTTGTATTTGTATTTATTCATTATTATGCACTTACATGTGTTTTGCAGGCAGAGGTAAGTTGAAGGGTATTTTGTTTTGTTTTGGGATTGGTTTCGCCAGGAAAATTTTGCATGCAGGTAGAAGAAGATTCAAGTACAACTTCAAGTAAGAATTCAAGAGCAGAAGTATCAAATCAAAGGAAGCATTGCAGCGGGACATCCTTTGAAGACATGACAGTATCCGTATATTGTGAAGAAGTGTCAAGGCCAAGAGTCATCATTGTAAAGTTGTAAAAGAGTCATTTGTAAAAGTGTCATCATTGGAAGAGTCATTATTGTAAAAGAGTCAATCTGCCTAGAGTCGAAAAGGCATTGTTGGGAGGTATAGGACTCTCCGTTGGGATGATGTTATGGTTGGGTCGCATGTCATAGTGTTCGGTCAAAATCATTGTAAATCATATTGTATTGTGGATCGTTGTCCCTGATACGGGAATCCACACTCTTGTCTCATTTCAGTCATTATACAGTGGCAGGGAGGTGCTTGGTAGGTGCATGATGTCGCCTACAAGTTGGAGCCTGTGAACACTTCAGGGTGGTAGGTCGGTCTAGGGTGTTGAGGCATCCATTCAGTTGAAAATTGAAGAAACCAGGGCGTTGGGGCGTCCTTCCAGTGAGAGCTGGAGAAGAATGCTTTTTTAGAATTATAAGAAGTTGTTGCTTTCATTTTAGTTGGGGTTGAAGATTAAATGATTTATTAGAAAAGTGTTTGGTGGTTTTTGACCTGGAGGGGGTTTTCCACCTAAAATTCTTGTGTCTACTGTGTTCTTTTATTTACTGTTATTACTGCATAAACATTAATAATAATTGAATATTAATTAATGCTCTGAAAAGTTTTAAAAGTGTTAATTGCTAAGGAATACTGATTCACCCCCCTCCTCAGTATTTCCAACCTCTTCCCCTCTGCTGGAATCCTTGTCCAAGTGGAAATGATGCTCTAGCCCTGGGTATGGCATCCTGCAAATCTCGGGCCCTGCCCACTGTGTCTTGCAAGGTAGTGGCCCTGTTGGACCTCACCAGTCCCTTCAGTGGCTCTGTTAACCCCTCTATAAATGTGAAGACCCTCCTGGCCTTTGACAAATCAGGCACCATCACTGACAACCTCAAAAAATCTAAAATGTAGGTCTCAACTCTTCTCGTATGTTTGAGCTTTGTTAGCTCCCCAAAATGCTCCTCCGAGTTTCTCCTCTTGAAATGCTCTAGCACACTCCTAGTGACTCCTCATAGGTTGCCACTCTGACATGCCCCATCGTGGTTAACCCATGGAACCACCAGCCATGGGATTCTCCCTCCAAATGTAAAGTGGCAATTTTAATTGCCTCTCCTTCCATTATTTGATTGAGCTGGAAATAGACATCCAGATTCTCCACCCATGCTCTTGTTGAACTCTTGGAAGCCTCATTGAAAGTTGGGAGGAAGAATCTCCCCATGGTGCGTTGTAGATCGCTGCGATGAGTGTAGCTTCCTCCACCTTGTCGTCTCCCCTTGTTATTACCTTTCAACTGACAAAAGTCCCTGAACGTCAAGGAGACGACAGGGATCCCCTTCATAAGAACAATAGACTGGTAAATTCAAATTGTGATACCAACAATCCTTGCAACAACTTATGATCAACTCTTCAATATTGCATCAAACAACCAAACTCATTGAGCACCAATGGAAGATCTGAAATAATATTCCCTGTAAGCTAACTAGGGTGGCACACGAAGTCCACCGAAATCAACTTGAGTTTCACTTGAAACTCTTGAACTCACTTAAGATCCTTTCAATTTGTCAATGAGATAGATAGCATCCCTTTGCAGTTGATTTCCTCCTATAATTCTTCATGGAGCCTCTTTCTAGATTTTCCCTTTTTCCATATTATTTTATTGGTGGGGGTCATTTTCCACTTTCTTGCCACCATTTAAATAAAATAATAATTTGTCGCCATTCCAATAAAACAATAATTTTCCTCCCTTTTCCAATTAAATACCATTCCATTAAAATATGATTTCTTTCTTCTCTCACCAAATAATATTTCCCCTTTTTAATATTTCACAAAATTATGCAAAACTCCTAAGCTAAGTCACCTGACATGTGGATTCGGGATTCGACGGATATGGGGATTCAAGTGTCGGATATAGACATGTTGACCCCCCAAAACAGGACACATTAGGCTACATTATATATTATTTTATTAAATATATTATAATATATATATATATTAAAAAATTAGATATTTCTTACACAAATTCTCATTCATGATACAAATTCATTGATTTCAAACATAGATCTTCATCTACATGTAAGTTTTACTATATACAAAGTAACATTATGCATAGTACATAGTACATACAAATACAATTGTGACATAAATGATAAATCATGATTCATAATACATATTTAATTCATCAATGACCCAATAGGAGAAAGACAAGAAGATAATAAGATAAAGATACTGACAACTGTAGTTTCCTCATTAAGTCATCATAATCAAAATGTATTACATAGGTAGCGCAATGCCACTGGCAAATAGAAATAGTGAATAGCAAATACAAAACAACTACAAGTATACAAGCCTCAAGGTAGTAGGCAACTCATGATTCATGGGACATTAATCCTCATAGTCATCATCGAAATCAGCATCATTGTCCTGATCGCATGGTCACCAATACCATTGCTCTCCTATGATGCATCCTCCTCCTCTGTATCCAAAGTCATCTCTGCATCTGCTGGTGTGGAGGATGACCCATCTACAGTATCACCATCATCAAATCTGATAGGCTCTAGCATTGGATCATTGAGATCCAAGTTGGACAATGCCAACTCAACACTGTTTTCTAGACCCATATCATTAGGAAAGACATCCCACATCTTTTTCTTTTCCTTCAACCACTCATCCCTCTGCCTATAAATAAGACGAAGGTTGGTGTGCATATACACCATTGTCTTTGCCCTGGACCACTCAAACCTGCTCTTCTTGACACTATACGAATTCCCATATGTGCTCCAATTCCTCTTGCAACAAGAGGATGAAATCACCTGAGAGAGGAGCTTCATGGCTAACTGTTGTAGAGGAGAGCTTGTTGCCCCATGATTTGCCCACCAAGAATAGGACTTCTTATTCCCCCTGTCTCTAAGCAGATCATATCCTACAAATCGACTAGTGCTAGTGGAAAACTCTACAAAGGCATCCTCCACCTCATCAAGGTATGCTTGAGGCTGAAAAGCCCACCTGATTTCATCTTTCCTCCCCTGTGAGATTTCACCATCCATGTGAGGAGGGAATCTGCGGGAAGGTCCACCATTCAGCCACTCATGGCTCTAGTATTTTGGGTTCAATGAGTGAGCCACACAATATAAAGGTGTGCAATTCTTGTCCCATCTGCTGACAAGAATATCTTGTATAGTGGTGAAGAAGGCCTCTGATGATGTTTTATACTCGGGGAACTCGCTCTGTAAAATAATGCTCCTCACAGACTCAATCATGGAATCCCATCCCTCATAAACCTTCCCTAGGATGGGTTGGTTTGTATCTACAAATCGAAGCAAGGAAATGATAGGGTCCATGATTTGAATAACTAGATCTACCCTCTCCGACCAAGCATCATCTAACACCGTGTCCTTCACTCTTTTAGAGGCTACCTGATCTGTATTTCTCCAAAAAGACCAAAACGCTGAAATAACCATGGCCCCAAGAGCGGTCTTGACCTCCCTCAACCTCTCCAACATGATGAATGAAGAGGCAAACTGTGTATCCGCAATCTTCAACAATGATAGATTGTTGTACTCCTTGTAGATAGTGAGGGCATTTGTATGGTTTTGTACAAAGTTACGTATATGTCGTGCGCCTTCAATAATGTTACCAATCCAAAGCACATCAGAAACAATAGATTTTAGTGCTAATTTCAACGAATGGACAATGCAAGGTGTTCAAAACACTTGTGGATATTTTCTTGGAATTTCTAAGTCTAACCCGTTAGAATTTTTTCATGCACTATCTGGTTGATTTCACCTACTTGTTTAATTTCTTAACAAGTTATTTAACCATATAAATACTGAAAATAAATACAAATGCAGTCTCAACCATCTACTGATCATCAACTCAAAGAATAGACAAACACACAAGGGACATTGTTATTTTTGGACAATTGTCCTCGGAAAAACCCAACTTGGGAAAACTGGTGCAACAGTTCTGAGGGTTTTATTATTAAGCAGCTTTGTTGAGTACAATTGGGTGCAAAAGTGGCTCACCCGACAGAGAAATCAATCTAGCAGTAATACCTCTCTTCCGAAGCAGATATTCGGCAAGTCTGCTCCACGATAAACTCTCCAACACCTCTATGAGGCTCCGTATCAGCCCTCTTGGCCTCTGTGTCAGCCTGGAACCCTTTGCGACAACCTTCTGATGCTCTACGCAATCTCTCTAGCCTTTTGTGTCACTCACGCGGGCCTTGGTAGCCTTTGCGCAATCCCTATGGCCCTTTGCGTGGCTCCTGTTGGGTCTGCGTAGCCTCCTCTGACTCAGCGCTGATCCTTCGGCACTATCTCTGCCTCTCTGCTATGCACTCAATGCCCCTCGCTGCAACTCTGATCATTGGTTCGATTTCTCTCAGCAAACCCCACTCCAGAAAATCGAACCCACTGATCAATCTTGGTGTGTCTCCAACTGATCCTAAAGACTCCTTTTATACTTTTTTTGTTGAGTCTTCAACGGCCAAAATTAAATCTCTAATTAATAGCTAAGATTAGATTTGGCTTGATCCATGTCATTTAAAACATTCTCACCCAATTTGATATTAATAACCATTAATATTTTTATTTTCCTAAGTTTAAACTTAGGAACCCATTAAAAATATTAATTATTTTAATATCTCTCTAACCAGTTAGAATTTTCCCAAACCATTTCTATGTTGATTTGGGGTAGCATCAGATGTGCTCTAGCCACGAAATTTGGTGGAGAAGTTGGGGCACATGAGATCTCCAATACCCAGAAAGGGTTTGGGTAGATTATAAACAGATCAGGATATATTAAAATAATTAATTTTTTGAATGGAGTCCCTAGGCTTAAACTTAAGGAAAATAAAATATTAAAGTGTATTAATATGAATCTGTGTTAGAGTGGTCCAAAAGACATGGATCAAGACAGATCTAAGCTTAGCCGTTGATTAGAGATTTAATCTCGGTCGTTGAGATGTCAACAGGAAAAGTATAAGAAGAGGCTTGAGGGTCACTTGGAGAAGTACACCAGATGATCAGTCATTCTATTCTCTAGAGCGGGGTTGCTAAGAGAGATAGAATCAGTGATCAAGAGAGCAGTTGAGGGGCATTGAGTACAGAGGAACAAAGAAGGTAGAGATTGTGTCAGGAGAGCAGCGCAACAGCAAAGGAGGGTGACGTAGAGCCAGCAAGGGCTCACGCAGGGCCACCACAGAGGCAGCCAAGTGTTGTGCAAAGCACCAGAGGGGCCAGCGTGGCTGATGTAGAGGCTCCCAGAGCTGACGTAGTGCCTCCTGGGGCTGACGCGGGCCAAGGAAGGCTGACGTAGGGCCAACATTGGGCTAGGAGAGGCTAACGCAGTCCAGATTGGGCAGACGCTGGGGTTGCAGGAGCAGTTTTGTGCTAAGGAGCTGCCGAAAGGGTTTCCCGGGGTTTCAGCGAGGAGATTTCTCTCAAACTATGAGGCATAGCTGCTAAGGAAATTCTCTGTTGGGTAAGCCAGTTTCGGCACCCAGAATGTACTCTGATATTGCTTAATAAGAAAACCCTCAGATAGCTACACCGGTTTTCCCACATTGGGTTTTTCCAGGGACATTGGTCCAAAAATAATGGTGTCATGTGGTGTGTTTGTTCTTGTTTATTTTAGTTGTTGATCTGTAATATTTTGAGCATGCACTGGTGTTTATTTTTAGTATTTACTTTGTAAATAACTTGTTAAAGAAAGATAACAAGTAAGTAGGAATAAATCAGAAAAAGTGCATGAAGGGTTTCTCAACTAAGTAGAGTTAGAAACTTCAACATGGTATCAGAGGGTGATTGCAGATCACAGGAGGACTAATAGACATCAACGGAGCAGAGCAATAGCAGCTAGAAAACAGTTGTCCCGAGGTGACAGAAGCGAGAAAGTGTAACGCAGAGCCAGCTAGAGCCACGCAGAAGAAGCCGGGAACTGCGCAGAGCCTCAGAGAGGCCAGCGTTGCTGCCACAGGGGACCAAAGGACTGACGCAGGGCATCCCAGGGCTGATGCAGACCCATCTAGGGTGACGCAGAGCCAGCGTGGGGCAGAGAGGGGCTGACGTAGTTCACAGAGAGGCAGTCGCTAGAGTCTAGAAGGCTGCAAAAGTATTGCAGAGTGGAGCTGGTGAGGTACTATAGTCTGAATAGTACCTGACAGAATAGGGCTAGAGGAGTTGTTACTGAGGGTTTCTAGCCGAGGAACCTGGATCAGTAGTGCAGGTGCACAAGACGATCATAGTAGGGGGCATCTCGCGAGCGGCAGAAGGATTTCCAAGAGGGAAATCTGGACTCAGAGGGAGTCTAGAAGAGAACTTCCAGACGGGAAGTAGAGACTCAGATGAGTCGAACAGAAAACTTCCAGGAGGGAAGTAGAGGAGCATCATGGCATTACACGGGGTAAAAGACTAGGATAGACTGGACGGAGCATCGAACTTCGCAGTCTGGAAGGCCAGAATCTTATCAGTGCTTAACAGGAATCGTGTCAAGAACTTTGTCTTAAAGGTAATAGTTGTCCCAGTCGACCCCAATGAAAATGACAGGTACGAGGAGGTGATGGCGAGGGCCAAGTACATTATCCTTGATGGGGTCAAGGATCATGTGGTACCACATATAGCCGAGAAGGAAATGGAAGTTGAGATGTGGGAGGCTCTCAAGAACTTGTACCAGCATACTTCTATGCAGAGAAGAACACTGCTTGAGAACTAGATGAGGTCGTATCAGATGTAGAAGGGTCAACCAATTGACACCTTTCTCGGAGGACTGAATGAGATCCGAGACCAATTGACTGCTATAGGAGTGACACCGGATCAAGAGCTTATGGTGACGACAGCCTTGAATGCTGTCTCAGAAGATTGGGAAGTGTTTGTCCAGAGTATCCTAGGCAGAGGGACTCTCCCACTATGGGACGAGATGTGGGCAGCTTTTCGCCAGGAAGAGATTAGACGACAGTCGAAGACGGGTAGCAGCAGCAAGGGGATCAAGGTCAAGGAGGAGGAGGATGTGGCCCTAGCATCTGAGGGAAAGCAGGAGAAGAAATATCTCTCCAAGATCAAGTGCTTTCACTATGGGGAGATGGGTCATTATGTGACCCAGTGCCCAAGGAAGAAGAGTAAGGGAGAGTCTTCCGAGACTAAAGCAGCACCAGCACGGGCCAAGAAAGAAGTTTTGACAGACGATGACTGTGCCACAAGTGCACACGCACCACTTGAGCGGAAGTGGGGAGACATTGAGCTGTAGTCAAGCAGATTACAGGCGATGAGGAGCAAGATCCTCGAGGTACCCAGCCTTTTGGATTAGACCTTGCTACGAGAACCCTGACGAGGAGTAGCAGGACTGGGTGGGTGGGTAGAAACAAATGCGAATGGAGCAGCAGATAGAGCTACAGTGTAGGAGTCCCAAGACAGCGCAGAGCTAGCAAGCTGCAGCAGTGCAAGAGGCACAGGAGTGTTGCACCAGTGCAGGAAGGCACAGAGAGGTGTGCGATGGTGCGAGATGCAGGGAGTTGTTGCAACAGTGTAGAGATCAGAGAGAGGGAACACTTGCCAGCGGCAGAGGGAGCTTCAGCATCAATGAGTGTTTCTAGCCCAATAAGGAGGTCA
The DNA here is from genome assembly GCA_000404065.3 of Pinus taeda. NCBI lineage: Eukaryota > Viridiplantae > Streptophyta > Pinopsida > Pinales > Pinaceae > Pinus > Pinus taeda. The sequence goes on along the minus strand of APFE030110090.1, from coordinate 13,568 downwards.
GTTGGGAGATCAGTTACTTCTCAATAACTGAGTTGCAGTGCAGCAGTGGGCAGCATGATGCAACATGATGAGAGGAGGTGCAGTGCAAATGCAGTGCTGGGAGAAAGGACCAGGGGCAGCACGGATGCAGAGGGAGCTGTCGTACAAATGCAACAGTGGCAGTGGCAGAACCATGGGCAGCAGTACAGGAGGCAACAACGCAGAGGATGTTGGGCAGGAAGGCCTAGCATCAGCACAAGTACCGATGTTGGATGATCAGAGTAGTATTCAGTGAGGAGTATTGCTAGAGCACAGTCCTCGCTAAGAGGGAGTGTTGATTTGGAGTAGCATCGAATATGTTCTAGCCACGAAATTTGGTGAAGTTAGGGCACATGAGATCTCCAATACCCAGAAACGGTTTGGGCAGATTCTAAATAGATCAGGAGATATTAAAATAATTAATATTTTTAATGGAACCCCTAAGTCTAAATTTAGGGAAAATAAAATATTGTGTATCAATATGAATCTGTGTTAGAGTGATCCAAAAGATATGGATCAAGCCAGATCTAATCTTAGTCGTTGATTAGAGATTTAATCTCGGCCGTTGAGATGTCAACAAGAAAAGTATAAGAGGAGGCTTGAGGGTCACTCGGAGAAGTACACCAGATGATCAATCATTCTATTCTCTAGAGCGAGGTTGCTAAGAGAGATAGAATCAGTGATTGGGAGAGCAGTTGAGGGGCATTGTGTACAGAGGAACAAAGAAGGCAGAGATTGTGTCGGGAGTGCAGCGCAGCAGCCAAGGAGGGTGACGCAAAGCCAGCAAGGGCTCACGCAGGGCCACGCAGAGGCAGCCAAGTGTTGTGCAGAGCAACAGAAGGGCTAGCATGGCTGATGCAGAGGCTCCTAGAGCTGACACATGGCCTCTTGGGGCTGACGCAGGCCAAGGAAGGCTGATGCGGGGCCAGCGCTGGGCTAGGAGAGGCTGACACAATCCAGATTGGGCAGACGTTGGGGTTGCAGGAGCAATTTTGTGTTGAGGAACTGCCGAAAGGGTTTTCCGGGGCTTCAACTAGGAGATTTCTCTCAAACTGTGAGGTATAGCTGCTAAGGAAATTCTCTGTTGGGTAGGCCAGTTTCGGCACCCAGATTGTACTCTGATATTGCTTAATAAGAAAACCCTCAGATGGCTGCACCAATTTTCCCACATTGGGTTTTTCTAGGGACATTGGTCCAAAAATAATGGTGTCATATGGTGTGTTTGTTCTTGTTTATTTTAGTTGCTAATCTGTAATATGTTGAGCATGCACTAGTGTTTATTTTCAATATTTACTTTGTAATTAACTTGTTAAAGAAAAATAACAAGTAGGTAGGAATAAATTAGAAAAAGTGCATGAAGGGTTTCTAAACTAAGTAGAGTTAGAAACTTCAACATTCTAGGTCTTGAAGATCTCATGTGTTTTATCCTCTCCACCAATTTTCATGGCTAGAGCACATCCGATGCTACCCCAAATCAACACTCCCTCTTAGTGAGGAATGTGCTTTAGTAATGCTCCAATACTGAACATTACCCTAATCATCTGGCATCGGTACCTGTGCTGATGCTTGGCTTGCTGCCCAACATCCTCTGCATTGTTGTCCCTTGTACTGCTACCCATGGCTCTGCCACTGCCACTGCTACATCTTTACTACAGCTCCCTCTCCATCCGTGTTGCTGCTAGTCCTTCCTCCCAACACTACATCTGCACTGCAGCGGTCTCATCATGCTGCATCGTGCTGCCCATAACACTACCACTGCTATTGTTGCACTGCAACTCATTTAATGAGAAGTAGCTGATCTACCCAACTTCTGACATCCTTGTCAGGCTAGAAGCCCTCCTGATGTTGAAGCTCCCTCTGCTGCTATCTTGTGCTCCCTATGTTGCCTTTGCACTGCTGCAACAACTTTGTTGAATTTTCTAAGTCTATTCGTTAGAAAATTAATCTATATTCTACTGGTTTACTTGTTTTATTTGTTTAAATTATGAACAAGTTATTTAAAACATTTAAATACCGAAATAAAGACAATACAGTCACAACATTTATAGATCATCAATTGAAAGAAAACAAACACACAAGTGACACCATTATTTTTGGACAAATGTCCCCAGAAAAACCCAATTCGGCAAAACCGGTGTAGCTATTATGAGGGTTTATTATTATGCAGTATTTCCTTGAGTACAACTGAGTGCCTAACCAGCTCAATCGACAGAGAAAAATATATGTCAACAATACCTCTATATTCGAAAAGAGGGATTCAGAAAACCTGTTCCATGAAACCCTCTCCGGCGACTCTGAAGCTCAGAGCTGTTCCTTCTGGCCTCTGCGTCCTCCCAGGACCCTCTGAGGCACTGCGTAGCCTCTGTGACCCTCTACGTCACTCCAATAGCCTTTGTGTGGATGATGCAGTCCTCTGGCCTCTGTGTTGTCTTTGTTGGGCTCTGCGTGGCTTGAATTGGCTGATGCTCTTGCTCTCTCTGCTTCTGCGTTGGTCTCTCAGTACTGCCTCTTCCTCTTTGTCCAGTACTTACTGCCCCTTGCTGTTGATCACTGATTCACTTTTGCTTAGCAACCCCGCTCTAGCAAAATGAATCACTGATCACTCTGGTGTGTCTTCTAACTGACCCTCAAGCCTCCTCTTATATTTTTCTTGTTGGTCCTTCAATAGCCAAGATTACATCTCTAATCAACGCCTAAGATTAAATTTGGCTTGATCCATGAATTTTGGAATCTTCTAACTCAGTTTTATATTAATAACCATTAATATTTTATTTTTCCTAAGTTTAGACTTAGGAACTCCATTAAAAATATTAATTATTTTAATATCTCCCAAACCGAGTACAATTTGTCCAAACCATTTCTGGGTCTTGGAGATCTCATGTGCTTTAGACTCTCCCCCAATTTTCATGGCTAGAGCACATTCGATGCTACCCCAAATCAACACACTGATGGCACAATCATCATCTGTCTCTACTTCCTTCTCTGCCTTAGCCGATGCTGCCTTGGAGTCAGAAGCCTCTCCCTTATTCTTCTTCCTGGAACATTGGGTTGCATGATGACCCAGCTCCCCACAATGGAAGCACTTTGTCTTAGAGAAGTCCTTGTTCTTCCTCTTCCTTTGTTGTCCCACAGATGCCAAAGCCACATCCTCTTTCTTGATTCGACCTCCTTCGCTGCCACTTCCCGTCTTGGTGAGCCGTTTGATCTCTTCTTGGCGAAGAGCTACCCACATCTCTTCCCAACCTAGAAGATTCGCTCTGCCCAAAATGCTTTGAACAAATGTCTCCCACTCCTCGGAGACTGCATTCAGGGCGGTCCTCACCATGAACTCCTGATCCGGCGTGGCCACTATGGAAGTAATTTGGTCCTAAATCTCTTGTAACCTGTTGAGGAATAGATCTATCTACTCCCCCTCTGCATCTGATACGACTGCAGTTGATTCTCTAGTAGCATCTTCCTTTGCACGGAAGTTCCTTGATACAATGTCGTCGAGGTATCCCACATCTCTTTTGTCGTATTTGTCTTGGCAATATGTTGAACTACATGATCCTTGACCCCATCAAGGATTATGCACTTTGCCTTGGCCATTGCATCCTCATACTTTTCATTATCAGCTGGGTCAACTGGGATAGCCACGGTTCTCAAGGCAAAAGACTTGATGCGATGTCTATCCAGAACATACAGGATCCTGGCCTTCCAGATGACAAAGTTGGATGCCCCGTCCAACTTGTCATGACCCCTCAGTCCATTCATTGCCATCTCCGCTCCTCTCCGACTCCCTCTGAGTCTTTACTTTTCTCTTGGAAGTCCTCTTCTAGACTCCCTCTGAGTCTCGATTTCCCTTCTGGAAATCCTCTCCTAGACTCCCTTTGAGTCTTGATTCCTCTCCTGGAAATCCTTTTGCCAACTATGGAATCGCTCCTCTCCATTCCCCTTTGTTTTTGCAACACTAATTTGGATTTCTTGGCTAGAAATCCGCCTAGGTAGAGACTCCCTCTACCTTGGTTCTGTCCCGTTAGGTACTGTTCTGCTTTGACAGCAACAACACCCCACCAGCTTCATAACCCACAATCTGCCCACAACTCCCTAGGCCCCACCAGCTGAAGAAACTAAGCCTCTTAGCTCTGCGCAATCCCAATAAGGTTGAATCGCTCTTCTGGCCAACTGCGTCACTCCTACCTGGCTGAGTAGGATGACGTGGCTCTTCGTGAGCCTCTTCTTCCTTCCTCTGCTTCTGCGCTGACCTCTCTCTGGCCCGAAATGATGACGCAAACCCTCTGCGTCACTCCTTCTTTGTTGCCTTCTTCTTAAGAACAACTTTGTCTCTTGGTACAACTGTTTTTGCTACAAATTTTCTAATTTAGCTGGTGCCTTCAGCTCTCCTGTGATCTGCAATGCTCTGATACCATGTTGGAATTTTAATGTCTAACATGTTAGAAATTCTTCCTGCACTATCTGGTTTATTTCACCTACTCGTTTAATTTCTTAACAAGTTATGTAACCATATAAATACTGAAAATAAACACAAATGCAGTCTCAACCATCTATATATCATCAACTGAAAGAATAGACAAACACACAAGGACACTGTTATTTTTGAACAATTGTCCCCGGAAAAACCCAACTTGGGAAAACCGGTGTAGCAGTTCTGAGGGTTTTTATTATTAAGTAGCTTTCTTGAGTACAACTGGGTGCCAAACTAGCTCACCTGACAAAGAAAGCAATTTGGCAGTAGTACCTCTCTTTGGAAGCAGATATTCGGCAGGTCTGCTCCACGATAAACTCTCCAATGCCTCTCTGAGGCCCTGCGTCATCCCTCCTAGCCTCTGCGTCAGCCTTCTGATGCTCTACGCAGGCTCTCTGGCCCTCTGCGTCACTCACAAAGGCCCTGGTAGCCTCTTCGCAGTCCCTTTGGCCCTCTGCGTGGGTCTTGTTGGCTTTGCGTAGCCTCCTTTGATTTAGCGCTGATCTTTCGGCACTATTTCTGCCTCTCTGTTATGCACTCACTGCCCCTCACTGCAACTCTGATCACTGGTTCGATTTCTCTCGGCAAATCCCGCTCCAGAAAATTGAACTGACTGATCAATCTTGGTGTGTCTCCAACTGAACCTCAAGCCCCCTCCTATACTTTTTCTGTTGAGTCTTCAACGGGCGAGATTAAATCTCTAATCAACGGCTAAGATTAGATTTGGCTTGATCCATGTCATTTAGAACATTCTCACCCAGTTTTATATATTATTAATACCCATTTATATTTTTATTTTCCCAAGTTTACACTTGGGAACCCATTAAAAATGTTAATTATTTTAATATCTCTCTAACTGGGTAGAATTTCCCCAAACCATTTATGGGTCTTGGAGATCTCATGTGCTTTAGCCTCTCCACCAATTTTCATGGCTAGAGCACATTCGATGCTACCTCAAATGAACATATTTATTTTCCACAATCATGCCAACAGCCTTGCAAATAGGTGCATTATTTGTAATGATTTGCACACAAGAATCAACACCTACATATTCAATAACTTTAAACAACTCACCCATATATTGTGCATCCTTGTATTGTCCAAGTGCATCCATTGCTTTCAAGAAAATTGGACCATTCAAGGAAGACACCATGAAGTTGATGAGTGGGTGTTGTGCTGGATATGTCCATCCATCAGAAAAAATGCTAACCCCAGATGTTGGCCATTATGCTTTAATCCGCTCAAGCATTTTTTCCACCTCTTTTTTTGCCTTTGTCAACAATGTGGTTCTAAGCTTCTCTGACTTAACAGGCATATACCCTGATGGAGCCCCTTCAGTTAGAGCTCGACACATCTCAATAAATAGAGGTGAGCATGCAACATTGAAGGATATGAAGTTTTGATAGAAAAAAAGGCAAAGGTGAGATCAAACTCTTCTCGTTTTTCCTTCTCAAAAATCTTATCCATTGGACCAAGTGAAATTGCCTTTCTTTTTGTTGCTTGTCCTTCACTAGAACTCAAATGAGAATTTGTTGCTGCCTTTCCTCAAGAATGGAAGGGGGTCATCATTCTTGGTTTTTTTTTTTTTTTTTTTTTTTTTGTACCCACAATTTTCCATACCAACATTGTGGTTAGTTTTTGGTAGCATCTGAAGTGCTTTAGTGTTGAAAATTGGTGGAGAGGCTAAGGCACATGAGTTCTAAAGAACCCAGAAACTGTTTGGTGAAATTCCACCTGGATTGTATTTTATTAAAATAATTAATATTTTTAATGGAGTTCCTAAGTCTAAACTTAGGGAAATTAAAATATTAATGGGTATTAATCAAAATATGGGTGAGAATGATCTAAAAGGTAGATCAAGTCATGTTTTAATCTTAGCCGTTGATTACAGACTTAATCATGGTCGTTGAAGACTCATCAGGAAAAGTATAAAATGGAGGTTTGGGGTTCATTTGGATACACTCAGAGAGATTGAGGAAATCGATTTTCTGAGGTGAGAAGTTCCAGGAGGAAAATCGATTGGGGAGATCTTGTAGCTGAGGGGCAAAGAGAATCCGGGAGGACTTTTTGGAAAATATAGAAAAGAGAGGCGGAGAGAGCTTGCAGAGAGGCATCGTTGCAGCCAGGAGAGATGATGTAGAGGCTGCACTAGCCGACAGCGCTGACACAGAAATGTTGTCTGTCACGCAGAATCTAGAACTATCAGAACCGTCGTAACTACCGGGAACTACCGAAATAGCCGGGAGAGCTGATGCAGAGGGCAGAGAGGTGATGCAAAGCCAACACAATAATAGCTAGGGTTAGCCAGTCTTGTGTCAGATCTGTCAAAATTCTACTGGGTGAATTGAGGTAAAACTCACTCAGATTTTCCACCAGTATTTTCTCTATAAAGGATAGCTATATGAACATCCTAGATTTGTATTCAGATATTTCTCCTGCATAATAATAAAACCCTCAGAACTGTCGCACGAGTTTTCTTGCATTGTGTTTTTCCAGGGACTATTGTGTCCAAAAATATGTGTGTTCTATGTATCTTGTTCTTTGCTCTATTTTCTATTTCATGAGATCAAATATTTAATTAGTGTAGGCTATCGAAATAATTTGCTTTAGTATTCAAAAGAATAACTTGATGAATGTAATTTAAAATCAAGTAGGTGAAGTAGGTTTAGATTTGTTGTAGTAGGGGTTCCTTCAGGGTGTAGGAATTTTCACACATTAGACTCTTTTTCCATTTCTTTCCTCTTTAATAAAGGCACTTTTGTACGAACTCCAATCCCAACTTGGTAAAGCCAACGAATGACCTTTCACACGGAAATATGTGCTCGTGAAAGTATTGTGACAATAGTTGCATTTCCAACTCACATTGCCTTTTCCCTTCACCTTGATGTTTGGCCCTTGCTGTCTTGTGACATATTTCCACAAAGGATATTTGTCAATGTTACATTGAGGAGGAAATCTTCCCTCAACATTTCTTGCAGCAAACTCTGATGGAATTGGGAGAGGAGGGGCATCTCTAATGGGAACATTCTTCCCCTTCCTTTGTCCCTTCCTTGCTGCCCTTGATCAAGCCATAAATATTGTAAAACAATAAACAAAAAATGTACAAATCTGTAAAAGAAATGCATTTGCAAACTACTGTAATAAAAATGCAAAAATATTAGAGAGAAAATGCACTTACCTGTTGCTTGAATCTCCTTAAAAATGCTCCCTCACCCTTTGCTCCTTGCTCCCAAACACCCACGGAAAACCCACAACAAAGTAAATGAGTGAATGTATAAAAAAGAAATGAGGAAAGCCCTCTTAAAAAGGTGTACGGTTCGCTGTTTTGCCGGATTCATGTCTGGAAATCGTGACACAGTTTCCAATTGGGACACGATTCGAATTCGATCGTGTCCTGATCGCACACGACGTGTCACGATATCTGGACACGAATCTGTACGAATCGTATCGGATTCACTGGATTCGCAACACATAGCCCCTGTAGGACGAATTTGGTTACATAACTCCTAAGTGATTTTTGCATGGACAAAAATTGGGAACATCACACTGTTAAAGGAGATGAGAGCTCACTCTATAGGCAGACATTTGGGATTATTGTTTTGTTGTTGTTGAGTTGAGCTCTTGGAGCTTGTTTGGGTGAGAGCCCACATTATGTAGATGGTTAGTTTCGGTGGTCAATGGACCACCTTCGCTAATATAGTGAGGAGGAGGTTTGGTATTGAGAGATATACCCTAGCCACTCAAATGGGAGGGATCAAATCAGATCCACTGATTGGGCTTAATGTGGAGATCTCGAGGAGAGGTCAATCAGATCTCTCGTAGGGGCATAACATTGGAGGAGTCATCATCGACCATACAGATATTTGCTGGTGTTTTTATCAAGTTCTTAGAACCATATTTGGCATGTATTTCCAGATCCAAATTTAATATAATAAGGATGAAATTTGCTGCATAAGTTTCATGTTTATTTTGAGTTGCTGCATTTCTGGGTTTTCGTATTCCCAAAATTTACTTGTTACACCAATAATTTAATGGTGTAAATTGTGCAATGTGATTGGTTTTTAAATAAAGACATTTATCGTGCAAAATTCCAGAAATTGTAGTCAATTTATTTTTCGGGATATTACATTCTCTTTATGAAACCATGGTGGAAGCACCAATTTCCAACGTGCTACACTACAGTACTTTTCCCACTTCATGGTTTCAGTTTTGTAATATCAAGAGCTTTACACATTTACTAATCAACTATTAGAAGAAAGTTGAATCTACAAATTCTGATTAGCCTATTATTTATTACATGGTGAGTAGGTCCAGGAAATCAAAACTTGTAAGATACAATCTCTTTCTAACTGAATTTTAGAATGAGTCAAAAACATCGAAAAATAAGGCATTACGATTAAATGCATTTCAAATTTTGTTGGATCTCTAAGCTCCTTGTTATACCAAACCTACAAAGCATCTTCTTTCTTATATAGATGCATTAAATTATGTGAGCCACCTTGGCTATTTTATGTAGAACCATTTTGTATTCATGAGCCAACGTAAGTGTCATTTTGATGAACATGCCATTTCGCTGAGTATGATTGTGCCTTAACCATGTCTAATGTAGACATACATGATACATGTATGCCAATAAAAAATTAAAGTTGGATCTTGCAACTCTATTGCTGGGACTTTCTTCTACCTATATTTGATTTTTAATATTTATACATATAAAAAGGTATCTTTCTTTGTATTATTTTTGGTATTTTCTAGGAGTTGCATTGTGTTGAAGTTTCTAAGTCTACTTAGTTAGAAACCCTCATGCACTTTATCTGATTTATTCCTACCTACTTGTTATGTTACTTAACAAGTTATTTACAATGTAAATACTGAATATAAACAATAGTGCATGCTCAACATATTACATATCAACAACTAAAGGAAACAGAAACAATCAAACTATATGACACCATTATTTTTGGACTAATGTGCCCAAAAAAACTCAATGTGGGAAAACCGATGCAACTATCTGAGGGTTTTCTTATTAAGCAATATTAGAGTACAATCTGGGTGCCGAAACTGGGCTACCCAACAGAGAATTTCCTTGGCAGTAATACCTCTCAGTTTCTGACAAATCTCTTGGCTGAAACCCCAAATAACCCTTCTAGCAGTTACTTCAGCACCAATCTGCCCCAGAAACCGTAGCGTCAGCCTCTCTTTAGACTACGTTAGCCCCTCTCTGCCCAGCGCTAGCCCTGTGGCACCCCGAATGGGTCTGTGTTAGCCTTAGGAGGCCCTGCTTCAACCCTCTGGCCCTCTGTGTCAACAACGCTAGCCTCTCCGAGGCTCTGCGCAGCTCCCGGCTGCCTCTGCGTGGCCCTATGTGAGCCTTGGCTGGCTCTGCATCACTCTCCCCAGCTACTACGCTTCTCTCCCGGCACTATCTTTGCCTTTCTGTCTCTCTGTACTCAATGCCCCTCAGCTGCAACTCTCAATCACTAATTATATCTCTCTTAGCAAACCCTACTCTAGAGAATAGAATGATTGATCACTCTGGTATACTCTCCAAGTGACCCTCAAGCCTCCTCTTATACTTTTCTCGTTGACATATCAACGACCGAGATTAAGTCCCTAATCAACGACTAAGATTAGATCTGGCTTGATCCATGTCTTTTGGACCATTCTAACACAGTTTCATATTAATACACATTAATATTTTATTTTCCCTAAGTTTAAATTTAGGGACTCCATTAAAAATATTAATTATTTTAATATCTCCTGAACTGTTTAGAATCTGCCCAAACCCTTTCTGGGTATTGGAGATATCATGTGCCCCAACCTCTCCACCAAATTTCATGGCTACAACACATCCGATGCTACCCCAAATCAACACTCCCTCCTAGCGAGGACTATGCTTTAGCAATACTCCTCACTGAGTATTACTCTGATCATACGACATCAGTCCCTATGCTGATGCTAGCCCTGTTGCCCACCATCCTCTACACTACTACATCCTGTATTGCTGCCCATGGTTCTGCTACTGTCACTGCTGCATCATTACGACAACTCCCTTTGCATCCGTGCTGTTGTTGATCCTTTCTCCCAGCATTGCATCCGCACTGCACCTCCTCTCATCATGCTGCCCACTGTTGTACTACAACTCAGTTACTGAGAAGTAAGTAATTGATCTCCCAATTTGACCTCCCTGTTGGGCTAGAGACACCCACTGATGTTGAAGCTCCCTTTGCCACTGACAAGTGCTCCCTCTCTAACCTCTGCGTCGCTGCAACAACTCCCTGCATCTCGCACCATTGCACACCTCACTGTGCCATCCTGCACTGGTGCAACACTCTTGTGCCTCTCGCACTGCTGCATCCTATGAGCCTCGCACTATCTCAAGAATCCTGCACTGTAGCTCTCTCTATCGCTTCATCCGCATCCGCCTCTACCTGACTCAGCCAGTCCTGCTACTCCTCTTCGGGGCTCCCGTAGCAAGGTCTAATCCAAGAGGCTAGGTACCTCGAGGATCCTGCCCCTCATCGTTTGTAGTTCGCCTGACTACAGATCGATGTCTCCCCATTTCTTCTCAAGTGGCGCATGTGCACTCATGGCACAGTCATCGTCTGTCAAAACTTCCTTCTCTGCCCATGCTGGCGCTGCCTTAGTCTCGAAAGACTCTCCCTTACTCTTCTTCCTCGGACACTGGGTCACATAATGACCCAGCTCCCCACAGTGGAAGCACTTGATCTTGGAGAGATCCTTCTTTTGCTTTTCCTGTTTTCCCTCAGATGCTAGGGCCACATCCTCCTCCTCTTGCTTGACTTTGATCCCCTTGCTGCTGCTACCCGTCTTTGACTGTCGTCTGATCTCTTCTTGGCAAAGAGCCACCCACATCTCATCCCAAGGTGGAAGTGTCCCTCTGCCCAGTATACTCTAGAAAAATACCTCCTAGTCTTCTGAGACTACATTTAGGGTCGTCCTCACCATTGAATCCTAATCCGGCGTGGCTTTTATAGCAGTCAACTGATCTCGGATCTCGTTCAGTCCTCCGAGAACTGTGTCGATCGATTCTGCCTTCTTCATCTGATACGACCTCAACTGATTCTCAAGTAGCATTCTTCTCTACACAGAAGTATGTTGGTACAATTTCTTGAGAGCATCACACATCTCATATCCCGTTTCCTTCTCGGCAATGTCTGGTACTACATGATCCTTGACCCCGTCAAGGATGATGCTCTTGGCCCTCATCGTTGCCTCCTCGTACTTGTCATTATCATTGCGGTTGACTGGGATAGCTATTACCTTCAAGGCGAAGTTCTTGACATGATTTTTGTCAAGTACGGATAAGATTATGGCCTTCCAAACTGCGAAGTTCGATGCTCCATCCAGTGTATCCTGGTCTCTTACTCCCTGTAGTGCCATGATGCTCTTCTACATGCCTCCTGGAAGTTCTTTGTTCGACTCCTTCGAGTCTCTACTTCCCGTCTGGAAGTTCTCTTCTGGACTCCCTCTGAGTCCCGATTTCCCTCCTAGAAATCCTCCTACCGCTGTTGAGATGCCCCCTACTCTGATCGTCTTGTGCAACCGCACCACTGATCTCAGTTCTTCGGCTAGAAACCCTCGGTAGCAACTCCCTCCTCTTGGCCTTGCTCTGTCAAGTACTGTTTTGACTACAGTACCACACCAGCTCCACTTTGCAATATTCCCACATCCTTCTAAACCCCAGCGACCTAAAGGTGAGAACTCCTAGGCTCTGCGTAATCCCAACACCAACAACCCAGCCTCCTCAGCCAACTGCGTCAGCCCTCCCAACTTCTATGTGGCTCTGCGTGAGGCTCTCTTTGCCTTCCTTAGCCTACGCGCTGCCTCTTCCCAGCTCACCCTTGATGATGTAGGCACTGCGTCACTCTTCCTTTGTTGCTACTTTGCTAGAAATAGCTTCTGTCACCTCGGGACAACTGTTTTCTGCTTCTATTGCTCCGCTCGCTGATGTCCTTAGTCCTCCTGTGATCTGCAATCACACTCTGATACCATGTTGAAGTTTCTAAGTCTACTTCGTTAGAAACCCTTCATGCACTTTATCTGATTTATTCCTACCTACTTGTTATGTTACTTAACAAGTTATTTACAATGTAAATACTGAAAATAAACACTAGTGCATGTTCAACATATTACAGATCCAACAACTAAAGGAAACAAAAACAATCACACCATATGACACCATTATTTTTGGACTAATGTCCTCGGAAAAACCCAATGTGGGAAAATTGGTGTAGCTATCTGAGGGTTTTCTTATTAAGCAATATCAGAGTACAATCTGGGTGCCGAAACTGGCCTACCCAACAGAGAATTTCCTTGGCAGTAATACCTCCCAGTTTCTGACAAATCTCCTGGTTGAAACCCCGGATAATCCTTCCGGCAGCTACTTTAGCACCAATCTGCCCCAGAAACCCCAGTGTCAACCTCTCTCTGATTGTGTCAGCCCCTCTCTCCCTAGTGTTGGCCTTGCGTCACCTCGGATGGGTCTGCGTCAGCAACGCTAGTCTCTCTGAGGCTCTGCGCAGCTCTCGACTGCCTTTTTGTGGCCCTGCATGAGCCCTGTCTAGCTTTGCGTCACTCTCCTCGGCTACTGCGCTGCTCTCCCGACACTATCTCTGCCTCTCTATCCCTTTGTACTCAATGCCCCTCAGCTGCAACTCTCGATCACTAATTCTAGCTCTCTTGGCAAACCTTGCTCTAGAGAATAGAATGACTGATCACTCTAGTGTACTCTCCAAGTAACCCTCAAGCCTCCTCTTATACTTTTCTCTTTGACATATCAACGGCCGAGATTAAGTCCCTAATCAACGACTAATATTAGATCTGGCTTGATCCATGTCTTTTGGACCATTCTAACACAGTTTCATATTAATACACATTAATATTTTATTTTCCCTAAGTTTAAACCTAGGGACTCCATTAAAAATATTAATTATTTTAATATCTTTAGATGGAGGAGGAATGACCTGTTATAGAGTTTTCGTGAACCCAACGTTTCGGACTACCAAGTGAGTCCATCATCAAGGGATGCGTCAATAGATATGACCTGTTATAGAGTTTTCGT